>JASPKZ010005309.1:1020000-1072927 GCA_030220185.1 Diploptera punctata
AAAAAAGCTCACCCAGAAGCCTGTGCCGACCGGGAATGGAACCCGGGCCCGCTGCGTGACAAGGCAGCACGTTACCTCGAGACCACAGCGGTGGACATAATATAATATCCATCCATAGTAATTCTGCTCGAGGGCAGGTCTTTCTCTGCAATCATAGCAATTTCATACCATGCTTTGCAGCTTTACTAGGGAATTAGAGGTGTGGTAGCTTCCCGTTGCTTTGCACACCGGTAAAAGTTGATAATGATGGCCGGGTGATTTTCGGGGACCGTTGGGCCCTAAGCTTCCTGTCATTTGTCTTACAGGTGAGGAAAAACACCGAAAAAACCTCACCCATGAGATTGTCCCCACCGGGAATCGAACCCGGGCCCGCTGCGTGACAAGGCTGCACGCTAACCTCGAGACCACAGCGGTAGACTAATATAATATAATATAATATAATATAATATAATATAATATAATATAATATAATATAATATAATATAATATAATATAATATAATATAATATAATATAATTAATATATATACTATAATATAATATAATATCATATAATATAATATAATATAATATAATATAATATAAATATAATATAATATATCCTATCATATAATATACTATAATATAATACATAATATCATATATATACTATACTATAATATAATATACTATCTCTCCTCTCCTCTCCTCTCCTCTCCTCTCCTCACTCTCCTCCTCTCCTTCTCGACGCTCTCTCCTCTCCTCTCCCTCTCCTCTCATCTCCTCTCCTCTCCTCTCCCTCCTCTGCCCCCCTCTCCACATCCTATAATATAATATCTATAAGTACCGTCATCCAGGTAGATTTTTATTATTCATTTATATTTTACTCTTTCTTTACAATTACTTTCAAATTAAACGTTATTATTATTATTATTATCTTCTTCTTCTTCTTCCTTTCATGTGATAGACCTAGTGGTCTGTTACGGTCTCAATCCAACGTTTGAAGGGTCTGCCCAAAGATCTCTTGCCTGGTGGCTGGTAATTTAAAATCTGACATGGTATTCTTGTTCTGCTCATTTTTCGTACGTGAGGTTTCCAGTTGTTTCTGTATTTTTGTACATATTCCATGACTGATTCTGTTTGTAATTCTTTGAGAATGTCAGAATTCCTTTTATGGTCTGTCCTTGAATAGCCCGCAGTACGTCTCATAAATTTCATTTCTGCCGCAGTTAGTCTTTGTTCATCTACACTGCGAATTGTCCAGGCCTCACTGCCGTAACATAATATGGGTCTGGCCAGTGTTTTATAAATTCTAGTTCGTGTGTGTTGCAGTACTGTGTTTGGCTTGAAAATATTATTTATAATTCCTGTTACTCTGTAAAATTTTATATTTTTTATAATTATATATATATTATATATAATTATTATTATTATTATTGTTATTACTATTACTATTATAACCAGGAAAAATAAGTTACAACAAATATATAATTCAATAGTGAGAAGTACTGTCACATATGGAGCTGAAGTTTGTAAATTCAACAGAAACTTAGAACAAAAACTTATGTCGATGGAAATGGATTTCTTGAGGAGGGCAGCAAGATGTTCAAAATTAGACAAAATAAGAAATACTGTTATAAGAGAAAAAATTAATATTGGTTATTCAATAGTAGATTATATACGATATAAGCAAATAAATTAGTATGGGCACGTACTACGAATGCAAGAAGAAAGATTACCCAGGAAAATTTTGGAATGGTGTCCACCTGGAAGAAGGAGGAGAGGAAGACCTCGAAACTCGTGGATGCAGGAAATAAGAACTGGAATGAGAGCAAGAGGACTGGAGGACATGGATTGGATGGAGAGAGACTAGTGGAGAAGAAAAATAAAACTTTAGGCACAGAAAGATGTGTAAACATTAAAATTCTGTATATAAATAAAATTATTATTATTATTATTATTATTATTATTATTATTATTATTATTATCATTATTATTAAAATATATTGTTCTTTCCTTGTCAACTCTATATTGGGTAGTCTTTACCTATTACGTATTATTAATCAACATGTAGATAATTCTTAATTTTATATATATATATATATATATATATATAGTCCACCGCTGTGGTTTCGAGGTAGCGTGCTGCCTTGTCACGCAGCGGGCCTGGGTTCGATCCCCGGTCGGGGCAGTTTTTCTGGGTGAGGTTTTTATCGGGGTTTTTCCTCACCTGTAAGACTGTCAGGGAAACTTTTAGGCCGAAACGGTCCCCGAAATCATATGGCCATCATATCATTATCATCCTTATCATTTTCATCATCATCCTTCACCGGTGTGGAAAGCAACGGGAAGCTACCACACCTACAATTCCCTAGTAAAGCTGCAAAGCATAGCATGAATATATATATATATATATATATATATATATATATATATGTGTGTGGTGTGTGTGTGTGTGTGTATAATTTAACCCTGATGAAGTGAAAGAGAAGACCTTAGGTCTTAACTCCATCGGGTAAAATAAATAAAGTATTCTATGTCACTGCCCTACATGGTATCTTTACCTTGTCGTGGTGGAGTGGCTTGCGTGCTTAAATGATCCCGAGAGCTATGCCGGCGGTAGCATTGCTGCTGATAGGATTACCCATGTCGGACTGGTCGAAGGTGATAAGCCAGACCAAAAAAGTACCTTGGTCGAAAGAGTGACGATCTTTCACCGTAAAAATACAACCGTCAAGAAATGTGGACATGGATTGCACTGGGGTAAAATTTTCCGGAGTTCAAATAGTCCCCGATTCGGTTCTCCAGGCGAGGACTACTTCTGGAAACCCATGCCAAAGGCTCAAACACAGGGGCATGTTCCTAGGAACATATAATGTTAGTTCTATGTTACTGTTAGTTTTATTTTTATTTGCTGTGTTATATTTCTGACATTTCACACTAACAAATTATCGTAAGTAATGCCACGAGCGATTTGCAAATTATGGATAAATTCACAAATCAAGAGTGGCATTTGTTAGGACTATTTAAAGAATAAAATTAAGCTGTTTACTCACAAATCATTATTTAAATATAGTTATTTTAAAATATTTATATATTTAATGTAAACGGCGATGTTTGAAAACAAATGAAAAACGATTGGTACGCTTCATTTGCTTCTTTTGTTCATCACTGCAACCAGATCATATTATATATTGCCAAAGGAACGCAATATTTTAAGAATGCGCTCTAGTGGAGAAAAAATGAAACACGCCAAACTGTATATTAATTCATTTCTCATGTCCTATGATGTAAATATGACAATTATATTTCTCTGTTATGTTACTACCTGGGAAAAAACAATTTAAGAAAGTGCAAACAGTGGTTTCTTTTTTTGGTGGTATAATCAACTGCTACAAGTGTTTTTATATGTTGACATTCATGCACTATATATACAATCTGGTGGCCGTATTTCTTAGAGAGTCAGTCACTGCAAAATAATGCTATGACCTATTCAGAATGTTAAAAAGGAGGTGCTTTCTTTAATATGATAGACTTTAGTTGGTAAATTCTAGGCGAAACACGACTGTAATTGGTTGTAAATAAAAAAGTAATTGAAACGTGATTGGTCATTGACTCCCATTTGGGGCATGAGATAAATAGTCTTTAATATTAAAAATAATGAATTCATTAATTTTGTCTGTTCTAGCGAATTCCGCAGGAATTGAGGTTTAATTCGTGAAAAGATGTTCAAAAATCTTCATTTATTCTATTTGCTATACACCGAACATTTGCATCAATTTTATATATTCTGACTTTTGAATTTCGTGGGGAGCAATGAGACTCTCAATTCTCATATTATGTATGCCGGTAAGCTGGGAACATATTATAACATTTTGTAGAGAGACAGAACAACTTAGATTACAGTTGTTGCCGGATAGATTTCTCAGGTCGGATCGTGGAGAATGGCGTGTTGGTATTTTTTACGAGGAGTCGAGAGTGAGTGAAAACATGCAAATTTGGGCTCAGTAATGAAATTAAGGGATAGCAAAATTGGAGATAAATGAGGAAATATGTAATATCAGTAATAAGAACTTCGATATGATATTTGTTTCTGATCTTCAATTCTATTATTAGTCTTAATAAGTTGAATAGTCCGATAGTGCATTTGATGTCAGGAGGGTGGGGGTGGAATGCGCGGCTGTGTGAGTGTGTGTAGGTGTGCATGTGAATATACGTGTGTATGTAGTTTTTTAATCTGTTCTGTAGCATTTTTTAATTATTGTAGAAGATGTGATGTCTTCTTATCTGTACACATGGTCTTTTTAAATGAGTATAAATGTGTTTTACTATGTAGCCTATATAAACTTACATATATTCATTATTTTTACGCCTTCTTTATATACGAGTGT
This sequence comes from Diploptera punctata, assembly GCA_030220185.1. NCBI lineage: Eukaryota > Metazoa > Arthropoda > Insecta > Blattodea > Blaberidae > Diploptera > Diploptera punctata. The sequence goes on from JASPKZ010005309.1 coordinate 1,024,370, forward strand.
ATTCATTTGTTTATATATCCTTATATTTATTTATTTTATTTATTTTTTTATTCATTGAGTATTGCCATTAAATATCTGTGTATAGGAGAATAAATGGAAAATATAAATCTCAAAAATGGAGAATAACGAAAACCTAGTATTGAATGCACTTATTTAGGGACAAAATTAGACCATTCAGGTGATAACACAGTGGAAATTAAAAATAGAATCGGCACGCCGTAGCGTAGTGGTTAAGGCACTGCGCTACAAGCCGGAAGGTCGAGGGTTCAAGTCCCAGTGGGGTCAGGATTTTTAAACTGACCCAAACCTTCTGCCGGCACTATGGCCCTGGGGTCGACTCAGCCTCTAACGGAAATGAGTACCAGACGCTTGTTCTGGGGGTAAAGGCGGCCGTCACGCAGGACTGACAACCCGGCTGACATCAAGTGCCGATTGTCCAGAAAAAGTGCGAGCCTTAACCTTCATCATCATCATCATGAACAACTTCGTTTTAGGCCATGTGGCCTGTACGGTAAACCTAGCGAACCTTCTACTACCCAAAGGGCCTCCTGAGGCCTGTAGTGGGAATACTTTACATTACTTTACTTTACAAACAATACAAGCAATAAATGCTTTAAACTCTGTTTGGTGGAGCAAAAATATTACAAAAAATAGAAAATTACAAATATATCAAACCATAATTGAGAGCATTTCAACATATTGTGGTAAAGTCTGGCAAATTCCTACCAGGGAAATGAAAATAATTTTAAGTACAGAAATGGATGTTTTAAGAACAGCTGAAAAATATAGAATGGATAGAATACGAAATAAAGAAATAAGGGAAATTATGGGTGTGCAAGAGGAACCGGACATCATAGATATTATAGAAAAGAAAAGATTACAGTGGTAAGGCCATGTCAAAAGAATGCCAGAGCAAAGATTGCATAAAATTGTTATGGAATGGATTCCAATAGAAAGGAGGAAGAGAGGAAGACCAAAGAAAACTTGGATAGAAGTATACAAGCGGCTGAATATCATAGGATTGGAGGAAATAAATGGATGGACAGAGAGGAATGGCGTTTGGTTTCCGGAAGACGGCGGCAACTGCCATGATACCGGATGATGATGATGAGTACTGTCCTTATCATTAAGGTTTTTCTCTAACCAATCTTAATAATTAACATGAGTTTTTTTAAAAATACATAAATGACTATGGAGTTATAGGTTATTAGTTAGTAAGAAATATTCACAGATTTCCCTTAATTAAAGTTCTGCATTGATCTGTGCCTCTGTGCCTTAATCCATTACACAAAATTTCCTTATTGAACGTTGAATTTTATTTCTCCAGGGTGCCCCCTTGGTCTTCCTTTTCTGCTCCTTCTTTCAATTTTCCATGCCTGGACGACCTTTGGTAGTCTTCCATTCTGTAGTCTTCTTACGTATCCATACCATATAATATTATTTTATAAACAAAAATGCAAATACGGCCCAGAAGGTGCGTGGGCATTGTAAATGATTTATTTTCGAAGTGTCAATAAATTCCATTACTACATATATATTGTCCACCGCTGTGGTCTCGAGGTAGCGTGCTGCCTTGTCACGCAGCGGGCCCGGGTTCGATCCCCGGTCGGGACACTTTTCTGGGTGAGGTTTTTATCGGGGTTTTTCCTCACCTGTAAGACAAATGTCATGAAAACTTTATGGCCTAAACAGTCCCCGAAATCAAATGGCTATCATCCTTATCATTATCAACATCATCCTTCACAGGTGTGGAAAGCAACGGGAAGCTACCACACCTACAATTCCCTAGTAAAGCTGCAAGCATAGCATGAAAATGTTATGACTGCAGTGAAAGACCTGCCCTCGGGCAGAATTATTATGGATGGATATATATTTTGGCCATTGTTACTTTCAATGTCTACTAGATAGGATCGGCGAAGATATGTAAAATAAATTAAAACAATCTTTTCAAGAGAACAGTATCAACAGATTCATTACTTTGGGATTTGCTAAAAATAAATAATAGTTTAAAAAAAACTAAAAGAACACGCTTTATTAGAAAACTAAACAATGAACAATAATTTTAATTTCCAATACTTTTGGGATAAAATAAAGTGGTCAACAAAAAAAATCATCTCCAACACATATAGAATAAAATTAGAGTTATCAACAAAAAGAAAATAATTTTACCATCAAAAGCGTGGGGTGCTCTATATCAATTAATATATTTGATATTTAACAGATATTGGTAAAAGTAAGCTCTCTAAGAAGAAAATGTAAAAATCATAAAAAGCTGATTAATTACCAGTAACAAGAACATGTCATCATAAATGTGAGGTAAACATGCTATTAACACAGAAGCTAATGATAATGTAAGCAGTGACAAGAAGTTAGTGATTTAGTTATCCGCAAGTGGCGCCACTTGATAAATGCATTATGTCGCATTGACATCGGGACTGAGAGCTTCACAGACCGCACTGTAAACATTTACAACTTTAATGCTGTTATGACGTTAATTCAATGTTGAATTAATAAAAACACTTCCTACAACATATTTGAAGAGAAAAATTATACGCTCAGACCGGGACTAGAACCCGGGACCCTTGGTTCTCTAGACCAAGTGCTCTACCAACTGAGCTACCTGAGCAAGTACCGATCTAAACGCAAATCTTTATCTATATACATTGTAATTCCCAACCACCAAATGCTGTGAAGCCATGCTTCTATCTTGCAAATGGCGGCTCCTTTATTAAGAAGACATATTTGGGAATTATACATTACAGCCAGTACGGCTTTTTCCAAGTTTTTATTATTGATTTCGTACATCTCAATGATGGATAAATCATATTTGAAGAGAAAAATTATACGCTCAGACCGGGACTTGAACCCGGGACCCTTGGTTCTCTAGACCAAGTGCTCTACCAACTGAGCTACCTGAGCAAGTACCGATCTAAACGCAAATCTTTCTCTATATACATTGTAATTCCCATCCACCAAATGCTGTGAAGCCATGCTTCTATCTTGCAAATGGCGGCTCCTTTATTAAGAAGACATTTGGGAATTATACATTACAGCCAGTACGGCTTTTTCCAAGTTTTTATTATCGATTTCGTACATCTCAATGATGGATAAATCATATTTGAAGAGAAAAATTATACGCTCAGACCGGGACTTGAACCCGGGACCCTTGGTTCTCTAGACCAAGTGCTCTACCAACTGAGCTACCTGAGCAAGTACCGATCTAAACGCAAATCTTTCTCTATATACATTGTAATTCCCATTCACCAAATGCTGTGAAGCCATGCTTCTATCTTGCAAATGGCGGCTCCTTTATTAAGAAGACATATTTGGGAATTACGGCTATTTCCAAGTTATTATTATTGATTTCGTACATCTCAATGATGGATAAATCATATTTGAAGAGAAAAATTATACGCTCAGACCGGGACTTGAACCCGGGACCGTTGGATCTCTAGACCAAGTGCTCTACCAACTGAGCTACCTGAGCAAGTACCGATCTAAACGCAAATCTTTCTCTATATACATTGTAATTCCCATCCACCAAATGCTGTGAAGCCATGCTTCTATCTTGCAAATGGCGGCTCCTTTATTAAGAAGACATATTTGGGAATTATACATTACAGCCAGTACGGCTTTTTCCAAGTTTTTATTATTGATTTCGTACATCTCAATGATGGATAAATCATATTTGAAGAGAAAAATTATACGCTCAGACCGGGACTTGAACCCGGGACCCTTGGTTCTCTAGACCAAGTGCTCTACCAACTGAGCTACCTGAGCAAGTACCGATATAAACGCAAATCTTTCTCTATATACATTGTAATTCCCATGGCCGCATTGTATCCCCGTCATCTTCAGATGACATTTTAGTCAATTCTAAGCCATAGAGGAATTACTTCCTCTGTGCGCAATCTCTCTCAGGATAGGGATGTATGGAGAGATTATGTCCGTGCGGCCATGAACCTACGGGTTCGATAGTGCCAGTGAGTAAGTAAGTAAGTAAGTAAATAAGTGCGCAATCTCTAATTTTCTTAATCAATTGAGTTGGTGTTTACTTGATGAAAATCCGTATTTATTAATTAGATACAAATAAAAATTAGTTTTATTTGATTTTCATATTTATTAAGATATAATTCAGTGACAGCTGTTTCGGTACACTGTACCTTCGTCAGACATGTTAACAAATTATGAATTGTGTTATTACAGTACATATAAACTGATCTAAGCAACAATACAACAATAATTGATTTAAATTTTTATTATTGGACTATTAAAATAAATTTGAATTTTCTAATTGGAAAAGGCATATGACTGTACCCATCAACAAGCTTTGGGTGGCAATGGAGAAGTTTGGAATACCTAAATCTCTCATACATTTTATAAAAAGAATGTATGATTGTAAAGCAAGTATTAAGGTTGGAAATAGAGTATCCTCAGAATTTGATATAACAAAAGGATTAAGACAAGGATGCGGGATGTCACCAACATTGTTCAAGAGATATTTAGAAGATGTATTAATGAAATTGAATAAGTCATGTAGGGGAATGGGAATCAACATTAATGGTCATTTACTGCACAATTTATTATTCGCTGATGACCAGATTATAATAGGACAAGATAAAGAAGATGTAGAATATATGATTAGAAAATTGGTCAATGCATTTGAGGTGGGTGGACTGAAGATAAATTATATTAAAACAGAATATATGGTAATCGGAAGAAATTCAGAATGAACCGAAAGTACCTTTTTGCGGTTCAGTGTGGTATCTTTGTTCTCCTCCCTACTACAGAACATTTGTGAACTATGCCAATGTCCTCTGTTCCCTGTGGCTACCCTTTCCCTGTGCATCCTCTTTGCCGCGCATCTCTACAGCGCATATCCCCTCTACCGGTGAACCTTTATAGGCAGCGTACTCTTACCGAACATCATCATTCGATCGGCCTAGCAAGTGGCGCTTAGTTATTCCAAAAGCGGATTCAATACGCGAATCCAGCTTTAGCTCACCATGCAGTTGAAGAGCTTGAATTGGTGATTTGTATATAGACAAGTGGATTATGACTAAGAAGAAGTCGATTTTGGGTTAATCCAGCTATGGACGGAAGAAAAGGATTCCTGAAAGCTTGGATGTGTGAATGAGATCATGTGTATGGTATGTTATTCATTTAGTTATTTTCGTAAGCTATGCTTGATAGAATGATCAAGAGATATGTTTTGTTATTTAATTTATTATTTTGTTTTTACGCTTAAAACTTGTTTATATTAAAAGCTTATCTTTTATACTACGCCCCTTGTTATTATTCAAGTATAGTAATCACTCTCTATCCTGTAACATAATCATTCGCTGTATGCAATTAACTATCAGTATTTATATTTGTATCTATTTTCATCTAGGAAAGAAAGGTGAATTATAATAGCTGCCTTTCATGGGCCCGAGGCAGGCTGCTTTCTACTTGATAACTTCTTTGTATCTCTCGAGCACATTAATAAGTACAGCATTAACAAAGCTAGATCCCGGACAAGTGGTAGCAGTAGTTTGGTTCTTTTTTCCATAAATGATAGCAGAGAAAGTGGTTTTGGGTTTCGTAAACTGCACAAATGGTAGCAAGAGCGTGTTTATGGTTTAAGGGTTCTCTCGTCCCCCCCCCCCGCACAAATGGTTGCGCTGTAGCGTGGTTTAAGGGCTCCTTTTAAACAGCACAAATGGTTGGCAGACCGTGGTTGTGTTCCTCAACCTGCACAAATGGTAGCAGAGCGTGGTTTTGTATCTTTCACATTTGAAAGACATGCTGTATTTTATTAACTGTGCTTATTGTAGTATCGATTTGAAATTTTCTATTCAAGTTTTGGAGTTTTGGTTTCAAGTACCAAGACAAGGGTATAAGCTCTGTATGGTCCTTAATGAAATTTGGAATTAGTAAATTGACATTTTTTCAGAGATATTACCCTGCGGATAATTACTCGTTTTCGATACTTGGTATTTATGTTAAAGTTATTGAAAAGCATTAATTTACGCGTTGGTATTATGTCACGTAAATATATTGACTCATCTTTCTTTATACATAAACAGAGTGATTTATGCATACTAAACTACGTTCGCCTATAGTTGTTTACATCTTTTGTTCACTATACTTTGTAAACATGCCTAGTTGGATAGATGTAATATCTAAAGATAATCTCGTTCGAGAGTTAAGCTTACTAGGTATTGAGGTTGAAGGCGATGTAAATATACTACGTCAGCGACTAAAAAATTATATGAATTCTCTCTCCCCGGCTGAACAAACATTAATAAAACGTAAGTTCATTGTAGACAGCGCAATTCAGGAGGATTATTCTGCAGAACAGAACAAGAATATAAGTGATTGTAAACTTAGCTCCATCAAGGATTTTACTAGTGGAACAGTCTTCAACCTTTCTTCTCATACTGAGGAAAACAATCAGCGAATTTTCCGAGAGTTAATTAGAAAAGTTGATCCCTGTGATGGTGATGATAAGGAATTGCTAGTGGTCTTCCTTATTAAACTTAACTCGATCTTCGAATTTAAATTGGTTCCCGATGAGTATTTTGTAAACTCGATTTTGAGTTGCATCGGAGGAATACTATTGAAGGTTTGGAGTGAAGTTGTTAAATTGAGATTTTCTTGGATGGAGAGTTTAGAATATGTGAAATGTTCGTTGTTGCCTCCTAGATTATTAGAGGACTACTGGATTAAATTTGTGTCACGACGATTCCAACTTTCTAAAGAATCTTTGCTGGAGTTTATCTCCAATATTCAATGAGCTTCACTTGTATTGAACCCTCTATTGTCGGAAGAAAAATTAATTGACATTATTCTGCAAAATATGTCCCCGGTCACCAGACAGCATTTGGTTTTTGCTACGAAACCTCAAAATGTAGCCGAAATGTGTGTCTTGGCTAGGAAAGTGGCGGATTTCGAAATTGCTGAAAGACAGAGGAACTTCAGTGAAAAAAGTAAACTTGATAAAGTAAGTAAATCTAATACTTCGGCGAATCGTTCTTCTTGGAAATCGAAAAATAACTTACAATGTTGGAAATGTCAGCGTTATGGACATCTTTCTAGAGAGTGTCGATCTTAATTTTCTACGTGGTTTGTTTGTATATATGTTTGTTTTGGATATTAGAGTGAACTACTTGTGTATATTTGTATATGAGCTGATTATGCCATCCTTTTGGTCGTAGGAGTTGCTAGAGTGAGTTCCAGTATATGTGGTCCAGGTTTTGCTAATGAGACGCAGACTAAATTCTAAAACGAGTGTAACTAGAAGTTAGTAAGCGTCCATGGCCACATTATAAAACAACATGTCAGTCAAATTAAATTATGTAATGCTATGGAGTAAATCCAAGCATGTTTGTAATGGGAATATCTGTATGTTAAACGAGATATGGGTTATAGAAAAATATTTTGTACTATGGCACATGTTGAAATAGTATGTCTATGGTTCCGTTTTCCTGTTTTCGCCTTCTTGTGTGTTTCAGTTTACCTTTCCTTAACATTGGCATTACTACGCAGCCTGGAATGTTCGGCAGTCGAGCGCTTGGAGGATCCGGCCGACCCCCGAGTGCCCAGCTGACCGACATAGTGGCTTTGGAACTACAGATTCCTGGAAGGCGGTGGAACGGGATTGCGATCCGGCAATCCAATTAGTGTATCGTCACCCGGTCTTCACCTGGAACACCGCAGAGTTGTACTATGGCGACTGAGTCCAATGGGAGTTAATTTTCAGCGCATGGATAGTCAACGTGGAAGCAGGTGTGGTGATTGTGATATTGGGGACGATGAAAGATTTGTGTTAAAATTTACCGCTGGAATCTGGTAGTGTTTCTGTGCCCCTCCAAACGTGGGATCCCTTTACCAGACATTACTTTGGGATTTATGGACTGTTTTCTTTTACCCGGAGGGCGTAGGGGGAGCTATTGAACCGAAAGTACCTTTTTGCGGTTCAGTGTGGTATCTTTGTTCTCCTCCCTACTACAGAACATTTGTGAACTATGCCAATGTCCTCTGTTCCCTGTGGCTACCCTTTCCCTGTGCATCCTCTTTGCCGCGCATCTCTACAGCGCATATCCCCTCTACCGGTGAACCTTTATAGGCAGCGTACTCTTACCGAACATCATCATTCGATCGGCCTAGCAAGTGGCGCTTAGTTATTCCAAAAGCGGATTCAATACGCGAATCCAGCTTTAGCTCACCATGCAGTTGAAGAGCTTGAATTGGTGATTTGTATATAGACAAGTGGATTATGACTAAGAAGAAGTCGATTTTGGGTTAATCCAGCTATGGACGGAAGAAAAGGATTCCTGAAAGCTTGGATGTGTGAATGAGATCATGTGTATGGTATGTTATTCATTTAGTTATTTTCGTAAGCTATGCTTGATAGAATGATCAAGAGATATGTTTTGTTATTTAATTTATTATTTTGTTTTTACGCTTAAAACTTGTTTATATTAAAAGCTTATCTTTTATACTACGCCCCTTGTTATTATTCAAGTATAGTAATCACTCTCTATCCTGTAACATAATCATTCGCTGTATGCAATTAACTATCAGTATTTATATTTGTATCTATTTTCATCTAGGAAAGAAAGGTGAATTAATAGCTGCCTTTCATGGGCCCGAGGCAGGCTGCTTTCTACTTGATAACTTCTTTGTATCTCTCGAGCACATTAATAAGTACAGCATTAACAAAGCTAGATCCCGGACAAGTGGTAGCAGTAGTTTGGTTCTTTTTTCCATAAATGATAGCAGAGAAAGTGGTTTTGGGTTTCGTAAACTGCACAAATGGTAGCAAGAGCGTGTTTATGGTTTAAGGGTTCTCTCGTCCCCCCCCCCGCACAAATGGTTGCGCTGTAGCGTGGTTTAAGGGCTCCTTTTAAACAGCACAAATGGTAGGCAGACCGTGGTTGTGTTCCTCAACCTGCACAAGAAGACCTACAAATAAATAATATGATAATTAAACGTGTTGAATAATTTAAATATTTTGGATCTATAATAGATAAATCTGGTACTTGTGAAAAATATATTATTAACAGAATAAATGTTGCAAGGAAGGCGATTAGATCCCTGAATGGTCTTTTATGGAATAGATATTTGACCAGAAAACAAAAAAAAAAAGGGATTATACAGACAATAATAGAAAGTATACGTACATATGGATCAGAAAGCTAGACAATAAATGAAAGGATGCAGAAAAGAATCTTGGCGACAGAAATGGATGGATTACGGAAAAGTATGAGAATATCCAGACTACAACATGTTCGAAATACATATATCAGACAAGAAATGGATGCACAAGAAACTGTTTTCGATAGGATAACAAAGAAAGCTCTACAGTGGTATGGACATGTACAACGGATGTCGGAAGACCAGTGGCCTAAACAGGTGTTGGATTGGATGTTACCAGGCAGAAGGAAGAGGGGGAGAAGTAGAAGAACATGGTATGAGGGAATATATGATGCCATGATGAAGAGGGGTATGGAAGATGGACAATGGGAAGATAGGAATCTCTGGAAAGCAGGAATCAAAGGTAAACTGCTGTAAAGCGGAAAGCCTATATTACATAGATAAATAAAAAAGTACCCCCGTTACCTTCAGATGACATTGTAGTCAACTCTAAGCCACAGAAGAATTACTTCCCCTGTGCGCAATCTCTAATTTTCTAATCGGACTATTAAAATAAACTTGAATTTTCTAATTGGACGATTGAGATTTGAATCAATGAAGTTAATTAACGTAAATCTCTTATTCATTCATTCATTCATTCATAGTGTTCTCCCAAGAGCAGGTCATTCACTGCAAACTCAGCATTCTCCACTCTTTCCATAACTCAGCCTTCCTTTCTGTATCCGCATACAAACTATTTATTTTAATATTGTCTATTTTAGATATATAAAAAATGCCGCCTGGAAACTAAAATACCGAGTCCACTATACACTGGTTTATATTTAAGTGATTTTTCAGACACCCGGTATAATACATCTGTTTACTTACCGCTTTGCGATCTCAGCATCTATGAAGGCCTGATTCTCCACCACCTCTATGACATTGTAGTTAAGCAGACTGTAACAAGAAAAACAAACAATATAGCGCATGTTCCAGTAACTAATTCAACGTATAATATTCTTATCTGTTATAAACATGGCAAGCCAAGTAAACAAGTTCCTCGCATGTTAAGTGCTCCTTTGTTTATTTTTTTTCTAATGCCCCAGGTTGTCTTTAGACATTCCTGGTTTCTCTCCTGGCATGGCATACTTGTAACCCACTTCTGAGGTTGGGGCGCCTGGAAGGCGGGGTTACGTTGCCCCGATGATATGATGGGTGATGATGATAATGGTGCGCCAGGAGAGTCCCTAATACTAAGCTTAATCTAAGGTGTAAATGAATGATGATGATTGCGATGGTCATATGATTTCGGAGACCGTTTGGGCCTTAAAAGTTTTCCTGACATTTGTCTTACAGGTGAGGAAAAACTCCGATAAAAACCTCACCCAGAAAAACTGTCCCGGGCGGGGATCGAACCCAGGCCCGCTGCGTGACAAGGCAGCACGCTACCCCGAGACCACAGCGGTGGAGATGATTCATGCTGTTCGAAGCTTCTTCACACGACAAACGAATCCTATTTTTATCACAAATTAGGAGCTAACTTTCAAAACCCAATATCTCCACCTTTGTGATTTTGAATGAAACGTAAAAATACCATATTTGCTCGCGTAATTTGCGCGTATTTTGCGCACTCCAATTTTATGGGATTATTTTGAACTTTTTGCTCCGTATATTTTGAGCAATATATTTTAGGTACATTTTCTTTTCAGTGTAGTAGAGAGTTTCTTCCCTGAATTCCATTGTCAATTCTTACATTCCAACGTAGGTCATTTACCAGCAACTGAACTACCTGCTTCACAAAGAAACCTAAAGTCCCACTACTTTAACAATGCTTGCCCTTGGTAGAGACAAGTTTTACAAAAGTAAATACCGGTATTTCAGTTGACTTTCAACACTTTTAATGTGCGCTTGCATTTATACTGTATTTCAAGATGGGAAAGAAAAATTACGCAGCAATAGGTTTCGCGGAACATTTTGGCAATCGTGCAGCAGAAAGAGAATTCCGAATTTTTTAATGCAACGTGCATTACTGAAAAATAAAGACGCGCTAAATTATTAGTACGGTATTTTAATTGTTTCATTTGTATAATAATATTATTGTTGTTTATAGATGTATTATTGCATGATTCAAGATTACCTGCAGTGTTATGCTACAAATTGATAAGAGATGACAAAATTACTGTATTCTTAATTATTATACTTACCTACTATAATTGAGATAACTCAGAACAGGGTCTATAATTTTAAAAATCCGCAAATTTTACACTCCCCAATTTTTCAGCGGCCAAAGTAAATTAAAAAGTGCGCAAATTACGCGAGCAAATAGGTAGTAACGCGTATGCCATATAGGAGATTCTCCTAATTAAAAATAGTTTTGCAGACGATCATCTGTAGATTAGTACATATATCCATCCATAGTAATTCTGCCCGAAGGCAGGTCCTTTACTGCAATCATAGCATTTTCATGCTATGCTTGCAGCTTTACTAGGGAATTGTAGGTGTGGTAGCTTCCCTTTGCTTTCCACACCGGTGAATGATGATGATGATAAGAATGGTCATGATGGTCATATGATTTCGGGGACCGTTTGGGCCTTAAACTTTTCCTGACATTTGTCTTACAGGTGAGGAAAAACCCCGATAAAAACCTCACTCAGAAAAACTGCCCCGACTGGGAATCGAACCCGAGCCCGCTGCGTGATAAGGCAGCACGCTACCTCGAGACCACAGCGGTGGATATATATATATATATATATATATATATATATATATATATATATCCTCAACTCAGGTTCGGGTCGAGGAATGAGATGAGATGAAATCCCTACATTTATAGAGGTCTACAAATTAAAGGGTGCCGGCGGAGCACTCCTGACGCACCGTCACAGGGTCAGATGAACGAAATGGATGATAGGAGCATGGAAAAATGGTGGAATGAAATTGTGGTAGGGGAAAAGGGAGAAACCCCGAGAAAAACCTGCCCAAGCTCTGTTTCGTCCACCACGAAACTCACATGTAGTGACCGAGACTCGATCCCGGGACCCCAGCGTTAAGAGGCGAGCATCTAACAGCTAAAAAAATTGATACACACTTCCATTTGGGCGTAATTACTTAATTAATATTGCGTATATCAAGTTTTGACAGAAACAATAGGTTTGTTAAGTTATGAATGAAAAAAAAAAGACTTTGTCACATCAGAATTTTAAATATATATATATATATATATATATATATATAATCAATGCCACCAGGTTGTGATTATGATATTTCTGGTGTTCTCCCCTGGCGTACTTGTAATCCACTTCTGAGTTTGGGGCGCCTAGAAGGCGCAGATACGCTGCCCCGATGATATGTAAAATGACGATGATAATGATGCGCCAGAAGAGACCTTAAACTAGACTTAATAAAAAGAGGCGAATATGATAATGATGACCAGATGGTGTCCGGGACCTTTTGGGCCTTAAAGTTTCTTGGCATTTGTGTTACAGGCGAGTAACCCCCCCCCAAAAAAAAACACTCATCCAAGAAATTTGTCCCGACCGTGTATCGAACCCGGGTCCGTTGCGTCACACGGCAGCGCGCTACCTCGAGACCACAACAATGGACAATTTGTTTTTATATAATTTCTATAAAGTACAAAAGTGCCACCTGTTGACCAAAATCATAACTTAATATCACAAATCACGTAAAACGGCAACTTTAATAAAATTAATTACATTAAGTTTTGAAAGAAAAATTTTGACTGGAGAGACTGCACACCTGCAATTACGAACTCTTGAAGAATGGAGAGAAAAAAAAAAACATTTGTCAACAACTGCTCATTTCCATTATATAATGTATTTCTAAGTGTGACCATATATTTAGTTTTATTGTTGTTTACTGCACAAATTCCTTAGTGTTACTCGATATAAATTATTATTATTATTATTATTATTATTATTATTATTATTATTATTATTATTATTATTATTATAATTACGAGAAAAAATGAACAGTATATATATAGCCTATATATATATATATATATATATTCAGTAATATGTTACATAAGCAGTTAAATTGGTATGGGCATACACCATGGATGCAAACAGAAAGGTTACCCGGAAAAACATTGGAATGGTGTCCACCTAGAAGAAGAAAGTAATGAAGAAATGTAAATTCATGGTTGTAAAAAAAACTGGAATGAGAACAAGAGGAATGGAGGACATGAAATGGATACCAATGGGGAAGGAAAATAAAACTTTAGACACAGAAAAATGGGTAAACATTGAAAATCTGTATATTTATTATTATTACCCTCAGGGGTCCTCATCTAGGGGATATGTGGATGGCGACCACAAGGTGCCCAAGCTGAGCAAAACATTTCTTCCACTTACTTGTGTTTTGCACTCTTTTAACTTTACTATCTAACCTCTCTCGGTTAACACTTGTTTTTTCGACCCCGACGCTATTAGGGCATCCGAGTGCTAGGGAGTCTTTCCTTTCTTGTATTTCTTCTTTCCTTTATTTTCTTTTCTTCTCCAGAAAAGCCTGACCAGAGGCTATAAGATGGCAGCCCCATCACTGGTCTTGCCTTCCTTTGGCCAGCAACCAATCGAAGGGACTATTATTATGCTTTCAAGTCTTATACGAGAATTTTCCAGAAGGATCAATTTTCTATAGGATCGTAACAGGCCTTGGCCTAATACTTGGAAGGAAGAAGAAGAGAAAGACTATTATTATTATTATTATTATTATTATTATTATTATTATTATTATTAACCCGCCAAAGCCTGTTGCAAGCCAGGTTAAAAAAAAATGAGGGGAGGAGTAACAACCTCATTAAAAAACCAGGGTTCAGTACGCCCAGTTGATAGTAGGCTACCCTGTGAGGGCCCCTTATCTAGGGTACAGATACTGCTGCCTTGCAGTTCGTTATTGGTTTGATAAAGACTAGAGGAAGAAAACATTAACCAAAAATCACCTGGTCCTCCAGGTTGGGGGTTGATGCATCAGGTCAGCTCTCTGTTCGTCACAAAAAAGATAACAATGCTAAAAAGCCTAAATATTTAAAGCCGGACGGAACTGGAATGAGAACAAGAGGAAATGGAGGACTGGAGGAAATGGAGTGGATGGATAGAGAAGAGTGGGGAAGAAAAATAAAACTTTAGGCACAGAAACATTGAAAATCTGAATATAAATAAATACTATTAATCAGTGAAATATGGCGATTATGGTGATTAAATACATTAGTTTATGGTTATTATTCCAAGTAGTGTTGAAAATTGTGGCGTTACATATAAATCCATTAATATTTTAACAGGCGTCATTAAACACGAAACAAAATGTAAGCGAAAACAACCAAAAATTTCTCTTCCTTAAACAAGGGAGCATCGAGAAAGTTTTATGAACGCATAAAAATAAAAATTTCTCACTATTGCGATGTTCATATGTTTGATGATGAAGCAATATTTCCTCTCGTGTCGTTAATATTCTGATATTTGTCGGCCATTTTCTACACGAGATAAAACTCCACCAGAGATGAGAAATTTAAATATCTTTCTAAACAGACTTATTTTACGACTCAACCCATCTCGCATTTCTTTTTTACAAGATGGCGAATGATATTGTTTTATTGCTTCATCCATTCCACAAAATACTTAAACGTACAGAGATGTTATAACGAGATCGAATTTCACTTACATAAACAGGGTGTTCTGAAAAAAAATCAATATTTAAAGAAAAATCTTTCTATAACCTCTCATTGGGCGAGAAGTCTAGAAGGCCCTTAGCCTACCACTGGCTGCTGGACTCACATCCCCGTATGTCAATAAGATGGATTGATTCATCTCGGGACATATGTGTTTCCCTGGTGAAACTTTCTTAACCAGACTAATTTAATAATGCTATATCTTTATATACTGTATATACTAGCTAATACCCGGCGTACGCTGTACGTCTAAATCAGTGTAATGTATTTTTATGTTTAGTTAAATAAGTAAAAAGAAAAATAATTACTAATTTATATCGTATTTTTAGATTCCCCGTACTGATTACCCGGGTAAATTTAAACTCCCTTTAAATAAAGACAACTACAAGGTGGACTAGTGGTTATGCTCCTTGCGTCTGGTCCCGAGGGTCGCTGGTTCACACCCGGCCGGGGTCGATGGATTTTTTTTAGGACGGAAACATCCAAGGAGCAAGTCCTCCGGGAGGGACTTTAAGCCGTGGGTCCCGAGTCTGAAGATTTTCAGGCTCGTAAAAGATCCTTAAGCCTGAATGAAAAGGCCTCTAAGCAAAATTTACCGAATTTTCCATCCTAGTACTACCTTGGTTTCCTAGATGTCAGTATGAGGCGGAACGCTGACCACGGACCACTCAAATGACATTTATACGAAAACAAGTGTAACTAAATTAGTATGGTTCAAATACTTCCCCTGTAGGGGGGAGAGCGCCTAAATCTCTGTTAAGGGACACATGGGCTTACAAAAAGAAGAAAAAGAACAAGAAGAAGATAATAAGGAATTAAATTATATTAAACAAATGGCAAAAAATAACAGCTACAATAAACAAACAATTCATAAAATCCTGAATAAACAAAAAAATAACATTACCAACATAACCAAACTTGAAAAAGAATCCAACGAAAATAACAGAAATGGAAATGGATACCTCTTACATACACTGGTAAGGAAACATTAAAATTAGCCAACAAACTAAAAAACCTTGACAAGAATATAAATATAGCATACACAGCGGGTAGTAAATTAAACTATTTATTAAATAACAATATCATCCGGTATCATGGCAGCTGCCGCCGTCTTTCGGAAACCAAACGCCATTCCTCTCTGTCCATCCACTGATCTTCCTCCAATCCTCTGATATTCATAGCTGCTTGTACCCCTTCTATCCTAGTTTTCTTCGGTCTTCCTCTCTTCCTCCTTTCCATTGGGATCCATTCCATAACAATTTTAGGCAATCTTTGCTCTGGCATTCTTTTGACATGGCCATACCACTGTAATATTTTCTTTTCTATAATGTCTATGATGTCCGGCTCCTCTTGTACACCCATAATTTCCCTTATTTCTTTATTTCGTATTCTATCCATTCTAGATTTTCCAGCCGATCTTCTTAAAACATCCATTTATGTACTTAAAATTATTTTCATATATATCGAAGAAAAATGTATTCAACAATAAAGACATCTACAAATCAACATGTACAGACTGCAATAAATTCTACATTGGGAAAACTAACAGAAACTTCAACATCAGATTCAAAGAACATTTCAGAGATTTTATTTATAATGGAGGAAAATCAAGTTTCACAAAACATATAATTCAAGCTGGACACCATATGCATAACATCGATAACACCCTCACAATATTACATAGAGAAAACATTCCAACGAGGATAAATATACTGGAGGAAATCGCAATCCTAAGAGAAATCAACAACAACTTGATTCTTAATGAGAACACACACAGTCCACACAATCTTCTGCAAAATACTCAGAACCAAGTCAGTGGTTCAAAAGGGTCAACAAGTACGGACCTAATGCATTCTGCTGATGATGGCACTAGTCCCGAAAGGCCTACAGAGTTTTTAAACCAAGTTAAGTTGAGGAGACGGACCTACAAGGTGACTATTTTATAGTTTTTAATCGTACATTAAGTAAACAAATAGAGGCTGCTTAAATGAAGATGTTGAGAGCAATAGCAGGATACCAAAGGACCGATAAAAAGAAAAACGAAGATATAAGAACAGAACTTAATATATTTAATCTCTGTAAAAGAATAACATATTACCAAAATGCTTATCTTCAGCACGTATTACGAATGAATGAACAGCGCATACCAAGAAGAATGTATAAACCAAAAGGGAGAAGAATGTTGGGAAGACCATTGAAGAGATGGAAGGACCAATTCGACCTATAATGAGATCGGAACAGACTATTGGGACTAATCCTTGTTGTTGATGATGAAGATGATAATCGTACATTATATTACTACAATATAGGGCTAATTATTATTTGCAAAGTATTTGATTCAATCTACAGTTTACGATTGAAATATAAAACGTAGAAGATAGAAAAGTCAGACAGAAAAGACTATTAATCACATAGAATAAATTTACTTGTCGAGAAAAATTAATTATTTAACAACATGTATAGTGCTACATCCAAGTCAACTTCTCACCACGGAGTAGCTCACCGGGTGACACTCTCAAATAGAGCTTAACCCCTGTACAGGGAGGTCTTTGCCCTAAAGGGACATATCAGGCTTTATTTATTATTATTTATTTGTATAAACGTGACTTATAAGTGTCAAGTGTACAGCAACCCCTCATATCTTGGGGAAGGAAATTCCAGGAGCGGGCAGAGGCAGTCATGAGGAAGTATATGAATGTACCCCATTAGATCTCCACAACAACACATTTTAAATACCTGTGGTTTGCTAAATCAGAAGATTTATTATTTAACATGAGATGAGGTGAAATTAAATTAATAAATGGAATTACGTTTTGATGGAGAGAAGTGGAGTGAAGTGTTGATGGGATGAAATTAGGGAAACGGGAGAATTGCGAAAATACCGAAAGGATTCCAGTGTGGCCTAGCACCTATATATCTCCGGAAACGTCAGGATTCGAACCTGAGATCCCACTCGGGGCAGCCTCGCGCACTTCTCACGCGTCCATTGAGTCGGCGAATATCTTATATTATTATTATTATTATTATTATTATTATTATTATTATTATTATTATTATTATTATTATTAACTAATACAGTAGCTCTATCCAACCCGTACGTTCATGGCCGCCCGAACATAAGCTCTCCATAGATCCCTATCCTCAGCTAATGTTTTCCAATCATCCCCTGTATAATCTACTTGCCTCAAATCATGGATAATGTTATTCTCCAACCTCATTCTTCTTCTACCAACTTGAAGTTTTTCCTCTGGTTTTCCTATAAGAAGCTTCCATGCACGTCTTTCATTCCCCATTCATACCACATGTCCTGCCCCATCGCAGTCTACGAGACTTAACTGTTCTTGTTATATCTGGCTTCCTATGAAGACCATGTAGTTCACTGTTCCATAGTCTTCTGCATTCACCTGTCTGTTCATCTCTCTTTGGTCCAAAAATTTTCCTAAGAACATTATTTTCAAATATTCGTAATATCCTTTCCTCCCTTAAAGTAAGAATCCGCGTTTCGGATCCATATAATATAACTGGTAGAGTAATAGTTTTATATATCTGATATTATTATTATTAGCCTATTATTATTATCTTCTTCTTCTTCCTTTCATGTGATAGGCCCAGTGGTTTGTTGATATTATTAATATTACTTTAAACATCTATAAAACTAAATACATGTTCACACATATAAATACATCATATAATGAAAATGGACAATTAATGACAAGTTAGTTAGTTAAAGAGAAACATTTCTACCTGAACTATGATTTGAACCTAAGATCTGCAGCTTTACGCACTGGTGTTATTATCAATTCAGTTACTCAGACAATCCAGAAACAGACGCAAACTTCTCTCTCTGTTTTAAACTGATCAAACAATCTAGGACCTGTTTAAAAATGCACTACATATAAAACGCTTATTCCTTTTTTTAATAATAATGTGACGTATCACTCAGCCTTCTCAATAATATGAGCTACCACAATTTGAACGTCGCGGTTCAACAATAGCATCACGGTTACGTGGTTACGGAATGAATAATATTTCAAATGTTTTGCCAGAAAATCAATTACAATTTCGCGTTCTTATATTTCAGGAAAATGGAGAGTGCCATGAACAAAATGTTTTGTGTTACAACTTGAATGAATGAGTGAAGCGTTAAATGGTATTGTGAACTAAACATATTGTTCATAAGATTTCACTAACATACAAGGTAAGTTAGTTCCATTTAAAAGATAGAACAAAGTTAGTGTGTAGAATTAGAATGTAGATGTAGAAGAGCAGTAGAAGTCATTAGAGAACTGGGTAGATAAATAAGAAAGAGAAAGAGAGAAGGAAAGGAAAGAGAGAAGGAAAACGTATTATTAAACGCACACAGATAATAGTAATAATTTCGTGGTATATATGGTCGAAAACTAGAGAAGATAAAACATAATAAAAACACTTTTATTGTATTGTATTGTAAGCCTATGTTTTCCCTTTACAGAGATTTAGGCGCTCTCCTCCTACAGAGAATAATTTGAACCATACTAATTTAGTTATACTTGTTTTCGTATAGATGTTATATTGAGTGGTATGTGGTCAGCGTTCCGCCTCATACTGATATCTATGAAACCAAGGTAGTACTAGGACAGGAAAATTCGGTAAATTTTGCTTAGAGGCCTTTTCATTCAGGCTTAAGGATTTTTTACGAGCCTGAAAATCTTCAGACTCGGGACCCACGGCTTAAAGTCCCTCCCGGAGGACTTGCTCCTTGGATTTTTCCGTCCTAAAAAATCCATCGACCCCGGCCGGGTTTGAACCCGTGACCCTCGGGACCAGAGGCAAGGAGCATACCACTAGTCCACCGCGGCCGACTAAAACACTTTTATAAGTATAATAATAATAATAATAATAATAATAATAATAATAATAATAATAATAATAATAATAATAATAATAATAATAATAATAATAATGACATAGAAATTCTATATTATGATATTATAGTTGGTTGACAAGTAACTGTTCTCATTATATCTGACTTCATATAAACACCATGTAATTCACTGTTATGTAGTCTTCTCCATTCACCTATCTGTTAATCTCTCTATGGTCCAAAATATTTTCTAAGAAATTTATTCTCAAATACTCGTAATCTCCTTTCCTCGCTTAAAGTAAGAGTCCATGTTTCACAACCATATAATATAACTGGCAGAATGATAGTTTTATATATTTTCAGTTTAACGTTTTTTGAAAGGAGTTGGGACATCAAGAGTCTCTGTAATGCATAATAGCATGCAATTCCAGAATTGAGCCTATGTTTAATTTCTTTGTGCATCTCATTCCTGTTTGTGATTATTGTTCCTAGGTATTTGAATTCAGCCACTTCCTCAAAATTTCCCTCATTTGTCATTAGCTGTCCATTTCCATTATATAATGTATTTCTATGTGTGACCGTATATCTAGTTTTATTGATGTTTACTTCCAGTCCCAATTTATTAGTTAGGGTTGAACTCAAATCTCTCCCTAAAATAATGAAAGATGAATAAGAAATCCGTAGATAATAATATAATGTTGCTACAGATATTATTACTATTACTGAAGAAATTAGGGGGGGGTCAGTTGATTTTACTCAATATTATTACCAAATATTATTTTATTGATACGGACTGTCAACAGCACGTACGGCTGCTGCCCGTGCGACCCACATTTGTAAACATTGTATGTTTCTTAATTTTAGTCTAATAAAGTCTTACTACTACTACTACTACTACTACTAATTTACGCAGTTCCTGCGTGACGGGCTTCATCAGACATGAGATTGTATGACGTGCCATAAATGTGCGATACCAACCTATGTGTTTACTTGCCCTCCGAAATCCATATTCACCATTTATACGGCTTTAAACAATCGATCAAACTTGACCAGATTTGAACCAATGTGCCTCGGTAAACACTAATCCAGTAAGATGGTCCCCTAGTTCTTATAAACATACGAGAAATCCTAATTTACAATTGTACCGATAACACTGGTCAACGTGATTTTTGTCTCATGAGTACCAATCGTTGTACTTGCTGCAGTTTTTTATCCTGTTTTCAAATATGTATTCGGAATTTCTCCATCACACACAGTTTTTCTATTTTAATTAATGGATTTAAATAACTTTTTATAAACTTTTTTCGTGGTTTCAAGTGGTTTCAGCTATGGAAAAGAGATATTAAGGCAAATTGAAACCTAATATGCTGGCCGATTACACTGAGCAACAAAAAATAAACTTTTTTTTGTGTCAGAAAGAAAAATATGTGATTCTGATAGTAGTTTTTCTACATCACGCAAGGTTTCTGAGAGACAGGAATTTATAATTTCAAACACTTTAATATTTTCTACATTCGTGTCCACACAATATTCGAACATTCGGACTCACCTAGAAAGTAAGAAATGACGATTTTTCTGCTTTATTTCACCTGTGGAGCATCCCTCTTGATGGCCCAACAATAATCGACCAGCATATTAGGATTCTATTTGCCTTGATATCTCTTTTTCATAGCTGAAATCTCCTGAGTTAGCTCATTTGGTTTTATTTACAATGGACAAATGGACAAAAAAAAATATTAAAAACATAATTATTTAAATTCATTAATTGAAACTAAAATAAAAAAAAACTGTGGATGATCGAGAAATTCCGAGTACATAATTGAAAACACGATAAAAAAAACTGCATTAAGTACAACTATTGGTACTCATGAGACAAAAATAATGTTGACCAGTGTTATTGTTGGACCATCAAGAGGGATGTTCTACAGGCGAAATATAGCAGAAAATCGTCATTTCTTACTTTCTAGGTGAGTCCGAATGTACGAATATTGTGTAGTTACGAATGTAGAAAATATTCAAGTGTTTGAAATTATAAATGTCTGTCTCTCGGAAACCTTGCGTGATGGAGAAACCCCGATATCATATTTGAATTCAGGAGACAAAATACTATCAGAATCACATATTTTTCTTTCTGAGACAAAAAAAAAAGTTTATTTTTTGTTGCTCTGTGTTATTTTTATACACCTTGTGCTTGGTAAAACAAAACAGAATCTAAGGACCTATAACACTGTAAATGGGATTTACTTGTAAGGCTAAGAACCGAGTCGGTCGTAACGTTCTTGTCTTAATTGCATGACGTCATTGTTTTATGCCCAATCAATCGCTATCCTGTCCATCATCACAAGCCTCAATATCCTCCTGTAACAGGAAACAAATAAACCTTATTTTCGTAATTTTTATCTGAAACATTCAGGTAGAACCAGAAGCGAGTATCGGAATAACCGGTCTTCAGGGACCACCTACTTTTCTCCTACTGTTTACAAATAAATGTTTTTACTAGCGAATTTCCAAGGAACGAAAACGCATAAAACTCCAAAAAGTATGTTTGAGTGGTTGAAATAAGCACTAATATGCTATAAAATCCACAAAAAATGTAATATGCCAAAAAAAAATTGACAAAAATGCAAATAAATGAAACCACAAAGTTGCCTGTTTAAGATTCTTTCCCGCCAAAACGCATTTATATCTGAGTATTGTATAGCCTTCATAGGAAAAAAACAAAGAATCACAAAATATATCTTCATTTTTTTCACCTTTATCGCCCCTGCTTACTATTATAAAATTTATATATATTGTAGATTCAAAAAAACTTTCTTAATCATACTTACATCCGCAAAAATCAATGAAGTAGAAAGTAATTTATTTCCCTGCCTTTCCGCTTTATAATTCTTTCCAGGGATTGTGTAGAAATATCCTTCCGTTTCCGCGATAGACAGATTCCGTTTTATGCAAAATAAATATACGTAATGACAGTATTATTTCGCCGGGACCAATAAATTTGCTCATATTGGATAGATAATATTACTCTTTAAAAATTAATAATTTGTTTTTTCATTACAGTTTTAAGATTTGTTAATATATTTACCTAATGCCTTGTATAATAAGCGATAGATTAATTCATTATAGTTTATTACTTTCTTTGTATTTTTTTCTTTCTTTTATGTATAGTAGATTTGAGCTGTTATTCTGTATTCATTCTATCATTAATTTAATTTTAATTGTATTTAATTTTATTGTACTTTCATTATTATTCAATTTGACATATAATTAATTGTTTAGTATGTACTATTATTGTAATTTTTTGTATTTGCACGCCGTAGCGTACTGGTTAAGGCACTGCGCTACAAGTCGTAAGGTCGAGGGTTCAAGTCCCGGTGGGGTCAGGATTTTTAAACTGACCAAAAACCTTCTGGCGGCACTATGGCCCTGGGGTCGACTCAGCCTCTAACGGAAATGAGTACCAGACGCTTGTTCTGGGGGTAAAGGCGGCCGTCACGCAGGGCTGACAACCCGGCTGACATAAAGTGCCGATTGTCTATAAAAAGTGGGAGCCTTAACCTCCTACTACCCCAAGGGCCTCCCGAGGCCTGTAGTGGGATTACTTTACTTTATATGTAACATATATTTGTCCTGGTGAGTGGAAGAGAAGGCCACATGGCCTTAACTCCACCAGGCTAAATAAATCTAAATCTATTCTAACTCTATATTCCAAGTCTTGGCCTTGCAAACTTTTCTCATTCATCGCCCTCTTTATGTCCTCCATTCAAGTGTCTTTTGGTCTACCTCTAAATCCCATTCCCGTTGGAATCCAATGCAAAACACTTGTTGGTAGCTTTTCATCATCCATTCACTTTACATATCCATACCATTGGAATTCTCTATATTTTACAAAATCTAGAATTGGAATTGCATAATCGCTTCATTTCTGTCCGTTTGGAATGTCTGGTTGTACGTCGTAAAAATACATATCTAATTATAATAATTTTGACCGCATTATTATTTAGTTTTCGGTTACTGCTCCATATGTAGTCATATTTTCGACTATAGCCTGATATTCATTTTAGTTTCTTTAAATCTATTCTTGTTCCATAGGTTCTATTCATAACTGCTGTTGCTGACATTCAATTTTTTAACGTTATGTTTAATCAGACCACATAACACCAGTATTTGAAATGTTGTCTTGGCTCCGATTGGAAGACAGGCGAAAGATACATTCCCACTGCTTTTTTTACAACCCTTTGTCCATCTCATCACCCCCTTATATTTCTACTTGCTTCCATTCGCTATCCTCCCACTATAACTTAAACACACGCTCGAGAGAAAATTTAACTCTAGCTGTTCCTCTACAGCGAACAGCTCGGTATTCCTCATCCTTCCTTGTTTCTGCCACCCGACCCTAGAATTCCCTCCCCTTGTATATCAAGGCCAGCCCGATTCAAAAACAGTTTAAAAAAACTCACTTCCTATTTCCTTAGACAATATATTATATAACCGTGTTCCATGTGTACTTTTATTATTCCTTTATATTTTTAACTCTCTTTACCAAGCCAATTACTTAATCTAATTATAGGTTATTGTTATTATTAATATTATTATTATTATTATTATTATTATTATTATTATTATTATTATTACCTAACTCATTGGCACTATTGAACCCGTAATTTCTGGCAGCTCTCCATACATCCCTATCCAGAGTTAATGTTTTCCAATCATTCCCTGTACAATCTAATTCCCTCAAATCATAGTTAATGTTTTTCTCCCACCTCATTCTTGGTCTACGAACTGGGCGTTATCCCTCTGGTTTTCCTACAAGAAGCTTCCATGCACGTCTTTCATTCCCCATTCGTGTCACATGCCTTCTCCATCGCAGTCTACGAAACTTATCTGTTATTATATTTGACTTCCTATGAAGACCATGTAGTTCACTGTTAAATAGCCTTCTCCATTCACCTGTCTGTTCACCTCTCTTTGGTCCAAATTTTTTTCCCTTAGAACTTTATTCTCAAATATTCGTAATCTTCTTTCCTTGTATAAAATCCTAACATTCCACGTTCCTAGGAACATGTCCCTGTGTTTTAGCCTTTGGCATGGGTTCCCTGAAGTAGTTCCTGCCCAGAGAACCGAATGGGGGACTATTTGACCTCCGGAAAATTTTACCCCCGTGGAACCCATTTCCGCATTTATTGACGTTTGTATTTGTATGGTGAAAGATAGTCAGTCTTTCGACCAAGGTACTTTTTTCGACTGGCTTATCACCTTTGACTAGCCAAATATATTATTATTATTATTATTCTTATTCTTATTATTATTATTATTATTATTATATTTCTTTCTTTACCTTGTCAACTTTATATTGTGTAGCCTTTCTATATATTATGTATCATTAATCAACATGTAGATAATTCATAATTATTATTGTATGTATAATTTATCCTGGTGAAGTGGAAGAGAAGACCTTACGGACTTAACTCCATCAGGTAAGATAAATAAAAAATAACACACTAATCCTGCGTATAATTTTTATCAAGGTGTAGATCCTGTCAGAAGTAAAATTGTACTGTACAATAAAATTTTGGAGCAGGTGAATAATTTTACATATCTAGGATGCAATATCTCATATGAAGAAGAAAAGGATGTAAATGCAAAAATATCTAAATTTTTAAGAATTTTAGGGTTAATAAATTCTATCTTCAAGCCACAGTTAGTCCAAAAACATTCAAGACTAAAAGTGTATAAAACACTGGCTCTTCCAACTCTTTTGTATGGTAGCGAAGTATGGACGTTGAAACAGAAGGATATACAGAGACTTAGATCTGCTGAAATGAGATATCTTCGGAGGACTGCAGGATACACACTACTAGATCACAAAAAAAATAGACATCTTAGAAGAATTATACATGGAACCTTTAGAAAACAAAATTTCTGATTATAAGTCAAGATGGATGCAACATGTTCATCGAATGGAAGATCACAGGATGCCCAAACAAATGTTAAGATATCAACCTGCAGGAAGGAGAAGACCAGGACGTGTACTCAAAAGAATTTTGGATGGTGTTTCTCTTGAGGCCGAAACAGGTCAACAAATTGCCTAAATTCGTGAATGTACTATGGTGATGATAATTTGTATCAATTTTGACGACTAAGTGTTGAATTTAATGAACCTTTCTGTTATGGCTTTTCCATCTGGCTCTTGAATTTGGTAAAATAATATTATTGCGAAATTTGGAATTGTTACAATATAGGCCTATATCAAGATTAACGTTTAATAGGAAATTAGTACTTTAGAGGGATATTATATTAAAAAAATCACTTATAAAGTTTGTAGGGCTTGCATATGTGTGAAGCAAATGTGTTTTTCATGTGCTAGGATTTACCACTGAATTATGTATTTGTGTTCATGGATTTATTTTCGACAAATTAATAATTTTGGTATTTAAACTGCAATTTTGTTAAAGTCATTAATTTCATATAAAACTGCAATTTTCATAAATATAATTATTTTGACATAAAACCGCAATTTTTCTAAAGAAATTAAATTGAAATTTATAATTTTATGGAATTATAATCCGCAGTTGAGCGTGCCATAATGTTTCATGGTTGTATTTGAAACAATAGTATTCTCATTAAGGCCGTCACGTTGAACCTAGAGATGATCTAAACAAATTCCTCAACTACTCGAATATGTGGTCCGGTTTTATTTGTTCACAAAATATGTTTCATTTTTAATTAATTCATATATGATAATTTTTTTAAAATAATAAATCTGAAAATATTGAATTCATTGTACCCTTTAATGAAAATACTTCCACTAATAATAAAATAATAAATCTGAAAATATTGAATTCATTGTACCCTTTAATGAAAATACTTCCACACATAATAATAATAATAATAATAATAATAATAATAATAATAATAATAATAATAATAATAATAATAATAATAATAATAAATTTTATTTATATACAGTTTTCAATGTTTATACATCTTTCTGTTCCTAAAATTTTATTTTCCTTCTCCACTCGTCTCTATCCATTTACTCCATGCCCTACAGTCCTCTTGTTCTCATTCCAGTTATTATTTCTTGCATCCACAAGATAATAATAATAATAATAATAATAATAATAATAATAATAATAATAATAATAATAATAATAATAATAATAATAATAATAATAATAATAATAATAATTTATATACAGTTTTCAATGTTTATACATCTTTCTGTTCCTAAAATTTTATTTTCCTTCTCCACTCGTCTCTATCCATTTACTCCATGCCCTCCAGTCCTCTTGTTCTCATTCCAGTTATTATTTCTTGCATCCACAAGATAATAATAATAATAATAATAATAATAATAATAATAATAATAATAATAATAATAATAATATTTATATACAGTTTTCAATGTTTACACATCTTTCTGTTCCTAAAATTTTATTTTCCTTCTCCACTCGTCCTCTATCCATTTACTCCATGCCCTCCAGTCCTCTTGTTCTCATTCCAGTTATTATTTCTTGCATCCACAAGATAATAATAATAATAATAATAATAATAATAATAATAATAATAATAATAATATTTATATACAGTTTTCAATGTTTATACATCTTTCTGTTCCTAAAATTTTATTTTCCTTCTCCACTCGTCTCTATCCATTTACTCCATGCCCTCCAGTCCTCTTGTTCTCATTCCAGTTATTATTTCTCTTGCATCCACAAGATAATAATAATAATAATAATAATGATAATAATGATAATAATAATAATAATAGTAATAATAATATTTAATAATCCCCTCAGGGGTCCTCATCTAGGGGATATGTGGATGGCGACCACAAGGTGCCCAATTTTGCAAAACATTTCTTTATGTGGATGGCGACCACAAGGTGCCCAAGCTGTGCAAAACATTTCTTCCACTTACTTGTGTTTTGCACTCTTTTTCACCTTTAACTTACTACTATCTAACCTCTCTTGGTTAACTCTTGTTTTTTTCGACCCCGACGCTATTAGGGCATCCGAGGGCTAGGGAGTCCTTCCTTTTTTCCATTTCTTCTTTCCTTTATTTTCTTTTCTTCTCCAGAAAAGCCTGACCAGAGGCTATAAGATGGCAGCCCCATCACTGGTCTTGCCTTCCTTTGGACAGCAACCAATCGAAGGGACGATTATTATGCTTTCAAGTCTTATACGAGAATTTCCCATAAGGGAAAATTTTCTATAGGATAATAACAGGCCTCGGCCTAATACTTGGAAGGAATAATAATAATAATAATAATAATAATAATAATAATAATAATAATAATAATAATAATAATAATAATAATAATAATAATAATAATAACAATAATAACAAAACAATAACACTACTACTACTACTACTACTACTACTACTACTACTACTACTACTACTACTACTACTACTGCTACTACTACTAATAATAATAATAATAATAATAATAATGATAATGATAATAATGTCCACTGCTGTGGTCTCGAGGTAGCGTGCTGCCTTGTCACACAGTCTCCTGGGTGAGTTATTTTCGGGGTTTTTCCTCATCTGTAAGATAAATGTCAGGAAGATTAGGGCCCAACGGTCCCCTAAAATCATCATGTATTCATCATCATCATCCTTATCATTATTATCACCATCCTTCACCGGTGTGGAAAGCAACGGGACGCTATTATCGCCTCATATGATGGTTGTCCGTTTATATAAAAGCGGGTGCCGCGCGACAATGTTTGACAATGATTAACATGCGGAATTATTGTAGTGGCGGTAGTCGTCATCTTTGTATTTAATTATATATAACAGCTGCGGGGAAACAAAGCGAGCCGCTGGAAAACCATCATAGAGAGGCTATAATACCACACCTATAATTCCCTAGTAAAGCTACAAAGCATAGCATGAAAATGTTATGATTGCAGTGAAAGACCTGCCGTCCGGCAGAATTACTCGTACTATGAATGGAATAATATTTTTATTAGAACTATTCCACAATACAGTGTTTCTCTTTCAACCCAAAGTGATTTGTCGCCAGAGGTTCCTGTCTAGAGCATCTTCTTCCCTCAAATCTCTAGCTTCCGTATTTCACCTCACTCTAACTATCCAACGTTCTCTAGGTCTATCTCTTCCACTTCTTCCATTATCTTTCCAATTAAGGATATTCTTTGGTTAATAATGATAACAACAATAATAATAATAATAATAATATAATATAATAATATAATAATAATAATTAATAATAATAATAATATACTTACAATTGTTCTGTGCGGACTCTTACAGACCTTGTGGGAACTCTTTCAATCAGGTTATTTTCCAAATCTCTGTAAATATAAAAAAATAAACATCTTAAATACAGTAACATTATATATATATATATATATATATATATATATATATATATATACAGTAAAACTTGTTTAATCCAGGATGTGAATAATGCGGAAATCCATTGTGAACAAATGTATTAGTCCCAGCGAAATAATAGTAATATTACATGCATTTGTTTTGCATAAAACGGAATCTGTCCAACGCGGAAACGGAAGGACATATCTACACAATTCACGAAATAAATGTTTATAAAGCGGAAAGACAGAGAAATAAATTAGTTTCCACTTCATTGAACTTTCGTTATGCCAAAAAAACAATAAGGAATGATTCCTGCCGCCGGGCGAAGTATAGATTCTATCTATACTCGAAATTTTATGTCGGCCTCACTGCACACTCGTAAGGTGAAATACAGATAGGCCTCTACTTGTCTTTCTGCATCGTAAAATCTTAAATTAGTTTAAGTTTTTAGACCGATCTTTCACAGGTACCGTTCTGATTTTACTGAATAAAGATGGCTAAAACGTATGTATCATTGTCATTAAATGAAAAGTGAAAGTGATTGAAGATAAATCTCCAAATTTCCGGACCGATGCTCCAAAGTCAAGCTCTAGCTGTTGCTAAATCCCTAGGGAATGACGATTTCAAGGCATCTTCAGGTTGGTTGTGGACAGTTTTAAAAGACGACACAATGTAGTGTGGAATGAAATTTGCGGAGAATCGAAGGATGTGGAGAAAAGTGTAGTTAGTGAGCGGAAACCGAAACTGTATACTTTAATTTCAGAATACGCGCCTAAGAGACATTTTTAACGCTGACGAAACGGGACTGTTTATTTATTTATTATTATTTTATTTATTTTTCTTTTTGCGTCACCGTCGAAGCCGCTCATACATACTATACTCCACTTTTCAAAGACAGCGGAACTACAATTAATCCAAGGTACGTAAAAAATAAATATACAGTACTCTGTAATATAAGATTATTAATAAGTATTGATTTTTTTAGGCGGAATTTTTCCTAATGTGGAAACAAGAATAGGTCCCATGCGATTCCGTTTTGAGCAAGTTTTCTCTATCTATCTTCGGGTTTTTTACAGCTGCTGCCGTCTTCCCGTGCCAAATCTCCAAAGCCTACGGTCTTGGGCATCTTCGATGCTTAGCCCTCTAGCTTGCATTACTGTCTTCATGTTTTCCTTCCATGTTAACCTTGGTCTTCCTCTTTTCTTCTTTCTGTTCGGATGCCATTCATATAGTTGCTTCGGCCATCGCTCATCTTCCATTCTTAAAACATGTCCTAACCACTTTAATTCCTTCTCCTCAATTCTTTCAATTATGCTTTCTTCTGCTTCCATTATGTTTCTAATTTCCTTATTTGTGACATGTTCTAATTTAGACTTTCGGGCACTTCTTCGTAAATAATCCATTTCTAGAGCTATTAGTTTATTCTTGTAGTACTTATTGATTGTCCATACCTCACTTCCGTACATTGCAACAGATTCCACCAATTTTTTACCAATATATTTTTTTGTGTCTTTCCAAATATGTACTGTATATATATATATATATATATATATATATATATATATATATATATATATATATATAGTGAACAAAACTCGCAGAAGACACATATTGACTAACTAACTCACTGCACTATCGAACCCGTAGGTTCAAGGCCGCGCGGATATAAGCTCTCCATACATTCCCATCCTGAGCTAATGTTTTCGAATCATTCCCTCTATAATCTACAGAGTGATTCAGAAATATGGCTATACGTTTGATATTATTATTATTATTATTATTATTATTATTATTATTATTATTAGTATTATTATTATTATTATTATTATTATTATTATTATTATTATTATTATTATTATTATTATTAAAGGAAATATGATGTTATCATCGGAAAGGGAATCCTTCAAATTACAACAATAGAACAAAATAAAACAAATCACTGATCACGTGCAGCTTGGCGGGTTGATTTTTGTGGGCTAGCGTCGGACGCCTCCACAATTCCCTTCGTTGTTTCAGCATCCGTGCTAATGCGAGACCTTCCAGGAGGTTTGATTTTCTGCATCCTTCCCGTTTCCAGCAGTCGTCTCCACTTCCCCACAGTCGACGGTTGCAATGCTACGTTAAACTCAAGTCTTGGCCGTCTTGCGGCCTCACGATCATTAGCATATGTTATTGCACATGCAGCATTTATAATTTGCTTTTGCATATTCAACGCCATTTTGACTAATTTCGCAAGTTCTACACTGTTTTATTCCATTGTTGTAATTAGACTAATTCCTTATATATAATTGTAGGCTTTCACGGCCGGCGTCTTGATCCATATTTGGTTCGTCTTCTGTGCTTATAGGCCGCGGTCTGGTTGTCTTCTTACTCGACGTTTCGTCTACTGCTGCGGTAGACCTCATCAGGAGATACTGCGTGCTCTCTGTGAACTCCTCAACAGTCGGCTGCAGACTGGCTGGTGGTTGGAAACTGTCTCCCGGGTGGTGGGGGGGGGGTTTCTGCGCGGACCGAGTTTTTTGCTGTTGTGCCGATTGCAGAAGTCATAGGCTTCGTTGTCGTGTTATGCAGTGCTGGGATCCAAATTTTGTTTATCTTCATGGTTTCTTCTTTTTTGTTGAAGGAATTTTTATGTTTATATATTTCAATGGCTTCTCTGTATAGTCTGGTGTAGTAATGTGATGTTTGTGATAATACCTGAGTATCTTCGAATCTTATAATATGTTGTTGGTTGTTCATCAAGTGTTCCGCTACGGCCGATTTTTCATTTTGTTTTAGTCTGCAGTGTCTCATGTGTTCTTGTAATCTAGTGTTGATCATTCTTTTTGTTGTACCGATGTACACCTCTCCACAACTGCACGGGATACGATATATACCGGCATGACTTAAAGGATCTCTAGTGTCTTTGGCTGGGCGAAGTATGTTGCTGATTTTTTGTGTTGGTTTGTAGGTTGTTGATATGTTGTATTTCTTTAATAGTCGTCCAATTTTTTCTGTTGTTGTTTTGATATAAGGTAGGTAGACCTTACCATTTGTCTCTTCCTTGTTTTCGTTTTCGGACCTATATTTCTTGGGATTTATTGCTCGACGAAAATCTGTTTTGCTGTATCCATTGGTTAGAAAAGCTGCATGGAGATGATTGATTTCCTCTTGCAGATATTGTGGTTCCGAAATCCTTTTGGCTCGTTCAACCAGGGTTTTTATTATCCCATATTTGGAAAAATTTGAAAAACAGGCTTTGGAGAATGCTACCTTAAGACCCACAGTTTGGTTGAGATATGTGGGTGACACCTTCGTCATTTGGGAGCACGGTGAGGAGGAACTAGATTACTTCAAGAAACACATAAATGGGATTTGTCCCAGCATCCAATTCACCCTGGAAATAGAACAAAACAACAGTCTACCGTTTTTGGATGTTTTGGTAATCCGAAACCAAGACATGACACTTGGACACAAGGTTTACAGGAAAAATACACACACAGACAGATACCTACATAAACAGTCTAACCACCATCCGAGACAAAAACGTCACAAACCAACACAAAAAATCAGCAACATACTTCGCCCAGCCAAAGACACTAGAGATCCTTTAAGTCATGCCGGTATATATCGTATCCCGTGCAGTTGTGGAGAGGTGTACATCGGTACAACAAAAAGAATGATCAACACTAGATTACAAGAACACATGAGACACTGCAGACTAAAACAAAATGAAAAATCGGCCGTAGCGGAACACTTGATGAACAACCAACAACATATTATAAGATTCGAAGATACTCAGGTATTATCACAAACATCACATTACTACACCAGACTATACAGAGAAGCCATTGAAATATATAAACATAAAAATTCCTTCAACAAAAAAGAAGAAACTATGAAGATAAACAAAATTTGGATCCCAGCACTGCATAACACGACAACGAAGCCTATGACTTCTGCAATCGGCACAACAGCAAAAAACTCGGTCCGCGCAGAAACCCCCCCACCACCCGGGGTTTAGCTATAAAAAGAGAGACAGCGATCAACACTGATTGAGGCTTGGGGATGCTCGACCACCGGATCTTTGACGACCGATCTGCGGCCAGCCGGGTTCGGCAGTGGATATTCGCTCAAACATCGACGACTAAAAACAAAGGGCTGAAGAGGGCATGTAAGACCCTATAGCAGCCGGAGGTGCTAGGTTCCAACCTGCAAACCCTCGGCTGCCAAGTAGGCTCCCGGGAAGCCGGGTGCTTGCTTGGCTGGCGGAGAGGCAAGCAAAAAAGGACGGTCCAGCACTTCCATACACATTATCTTATCTTATCTAACCACCAGCCAGTCTGCAGCCGACTGTTGAGGAGTTCACAGAGAGCACGCAGTATCTCCTGATGAGGTCTACCGCAGCAGTAGACGAAACGTCGAGTAAGAAGACAACCAGACCACGGCCTATAAGCCCGGAAGACGAACCAAATATGGATTTAGACTAATTGCCTTTTCAACGGTAATTGGTAAATTCATATTTCCTGTAATGGTAATATTTTGATCACACAACGCGATCAAACGTATAGCCATCCCGTACTTCCTTCAAAACATGGGTAATGTTATTTCACCCCTCATTCTTTGTCTACTAACTGGGCGTTTTCCCTCTGGTTCTCCCACAAGAGTCTCCATCATGTATAATATAGACTATATCATGCGTTTCCAGAGTTTATCATGCATTATTCAGTTCTGGTGCATGTTATTTCAATTCCGACACTTCATTAAAATGTCCATAATATGCTGTTGATATTTTACATAGGCTATATGGGAAGAATAAATTATACAATTATCGCAATAACTGTGAAAATGTCCATTTTAGCTACTAATCAGTTATAAAATTTTATCTTTCTAGGAAACTACATTTCAAAATAAATTTGATACAACGAAGAAAGACAAGGCGATGAGATTGAAAACAATAGTACATCGAAGTCACTCGAATAATCCCAGCACTATGAGTACATAAAATAAATTATATGAGGAGGGAAACTGTAGAGGAACTATTTGGTAAGAATATCCTAGCTTGGATGGATGCAACAAAATGGATGATTTCATTACGCAATACATAAGTTGATCGTATGAACGTTATGGTGAAAACAGGTTTTTTATACCAATTTAAACATAAAATAATTTAATGTGTTCATATTTATTTAAATGCAGAATCATTGCTCAAGAAAACACAACATGAAACAGAATCACATACAGGCTGTTTCTATATTAAATTGAACATTTCTAGAAGAAAGAAAAAAAAATATTACATGGGATTTAATTCTGTGTGCAGCTACCAATTTCGACTAGTTTATCACTTGGAATCGTGTATCCTCGAGGAGAGTTTATAGGTGACTCAAACATTGTAGTACACAACCTTCATTCTCGCTTCGTCACAGTATGATACTTAAAAATGAGAGGTTTTCTAGAAATGTAATATAAAGATGTAAATAAAAAAGCATCACTCCACAGAAGCAGATATTATTTGGCGTAAAATTGGATGAAGTTGTAGTTATGCTAATTCTTGGCTCACAAAAGTTGCACATTTTGTCCAATAGAGTATGTCCAATAGTAACTATGATGCCCCGATACTTGAAGGGACATAAATAGCTGGCTGGATCTCCAGTGTTGTGCTACATGATGTCTTTCTTGTTTTTCAGGTTATTGATGTGTACCTGCAGGATGAATTCATGTTTCAAGAATGTTTGGCTGTATTTCCAGGACAGAGGTAGAGTCACCTGGTTTTAATAGTTGGGCAACCCACCGTTCTGGGGGCTATAATACTGGAGCAAAAGAAACCCACGCCTGGGGGTCTATCTGGGCACACCCCGAATT
Organism: Diploptera punctata; assembly: GCA_030220185.1. Classification (NCBI taxonomy): domain Eukaryota; kingdom Metazoa; phylum Arthropoda; class Insecta; order Blattodea; family Blaberidae; genus Diploptera; species Diploptera punctata. Next base: position 1,059,214 of record JASPKZ010005309.1, read on the forward strand.
CTCGAGGGGGTTAAATATCGGGGTCCACGCTTTGTTGTCGTGGTAAAAGAACAACAAGTTAAGTACCTGACTTAAATTTCATGTTTCTTTATGTTAACTAATTTTAGATTCCTGTGTTTCTTCTTCTTCTTCCTTTGGCTCGGGGGTCCTGTAAGATTCTTGGCTTCCTTCATAACAACTGTCCATTCTTCTCTATTACTAGCTTTCTGTCTCCTACTTTCCACCTTCAGTTGTCTTAAGTCTTCCTCAACATTATCTAATCATCTTAGTTTCTGTCTTCCAACCTTTCTTCTTCCTTCCGGTAGCCCTTCTAAAATCCTTCTTGCACCTCTTTCTTATTCCATCCGCAACACATACAGTCTATTTCTTCTAATATCTCATACCACAACAAAATTCCTATATAATTCTTTCAGTTCTTGGTTCGTTCAAATTCTCTATTACACATTGTAATCCATACTCAAATTTAAATCTAGATTTTAAAATTGTAATAAGTACTTAATTTTCGTTTATTTTTGCTATAATTATTATTATTATTCCAAATTCGTGAAATACTCTATTAATATAAGATGTAATTATTTTTCAGGATGTACGTAGTTCGGCAACATTTGCTGACCTGCAGGTAGCACGTAATATCCAGGTAAGATATCTCTTAACTTTATCAATTAATTTACAGTGTATATTTATAATGTACAATTTATGATTCCTGGAATTGATTAAGAGCATTGTTTGAATTCTTAAGTTTTGTAGACAATCATCATACACATTTTTTACCTCAGTCACAAGACTCTTTTGGACGAACCGTTGTGAAACTTTTGCTAATTTAAGAATGGTGATGTACCTTAAATACGACTTCATCCAATTCAAACAATATCTTCTTATGTGGAATATGATTTTTTATTTACATTTTTAAATTACATTTCTACAAAACTTCTCATTTTGAACATTTACGCCAATCAATATCTAATTACGTGGGATGATGTTTTTTTTTAATTACGTCTCTATATTACATTTCCAGAAAACTTGCCATTTTGAAGTATCACAATTACAGCAGACTTGCCATGTGTTAAGTTAATTATCAGCGTGAAGATGAAGATGATTTGTATGAAGAACGTATGAATCCTATTCAGTGTAAATTAATGTATAGTGACAAAAATATAAAATGACAGTTGTACTGTATTCAGAAATTCGTTCCCGTGTAATATGTTTTCTCTCTTCAATATATTTCCCATTGAATATAAAGAAACACTGTATGTCATTATGTTTCTAGTTGTGTTTTCTTGTGCAACGGTTAGATACATACATAATCTGTATTGTAAGGGTTAATGGTTTTAATTTCTTGTTTCAATATTAAGTTTATATTCAAATGACATAATATTTTGGAAACGCAATTTTTCAAAGTGATTTTTATACCAAGGTTCTCTATTTTCCGTTCTAATTCATAATACCTTGACTTGAAATTCTTTTGAAAAGATTAATTTTAATTATTTGTTTTACAGAAGACAATTATTTTGTTAAAAACGTACATAAAAGGTAAATTTATCCAACAGCAGTATGCAGTTGTCTGAAATTTGATGTGGAAACTAGAGGCAAATCAAGAACTTCTGATATTTGTGGTCAGAACAGCAAATTATGCTGCTTGTTATGTCGAGTAAAGAGAAACATGTGACTGGGCCATCCTGATTCTCGAGGGGGATAAATATCGGAATCATCTAGTGTTACTGGAGCACTTCTAATTTTATTACTGTTATCGACTTAAATATTCTTATCAATAAATTTACAATACAGTCAAACGTGTAACAATATTTTTATAATGTTCAATTACATTTCAGGTTGGAATCAAGAACAAGAAGAAATTAATTTTATTTATGTAAAAATCACAGAGAAGAACTTTGTATGTACAGTTCATGGAATGTGCATCTTAGTTCCTACAATTCCATTTAGGAACTACTATCGACAAAATTAATAACCATCTGACACTATCGAGCCTGTAGGTTCATGGCCATGCTGACATTAGCTCTCCATACACCCTTATGTTAAGCTAATGTTTTCTAATCTTATATTGTATAATTTTATGTAATCATGGCGTATTATTTCATTTGTTTTCTTATTAGCCTCCTTGACTTCAGTCTAATCCTTTTATTCACTTGCATTCTTTGCTGTAAACTTGGCAACGCTATGGCGCAGCCGCATTTAAGGTTATACGTTGGAACCCTGAAACCACGTGACCGTTCACGCTTATGTGTCGGTCTCGCTACTCTTCCGCTGGCGGTAGTCCAGGACAGACACACATTCAGAAGACTCTTCCGACGGGATCTGTCCAGGGCAGACGCTGTGTTCTGTTCCTGCATCATATATTCAAGAAGGGCTTCCCGTCCACATCGAGGAAACGATCATTACTCCGGACCTATACGCCGAACCAGATGAAAGGGACGCCGTCCGCAGAATTATCGACTTTCACCTCCTTGACAATTGACAACTGGAATGGGAACAGGACCCCCATGGAGGCCAGACATTCCAGTTATTCCCGAGGGTCCAGAAAAGAATGCAGATTACATGGATAACTCCCAGCCCCTACACCACACAGATCCTCTCAGGTCATGGACTCTTCCGCTCCAAACTGAACCAAAGAGGACGTGCCGACTCACCTCTCTGTGATTGTTTCAACCCCGGAGAGGACGACGAAGTCCACGTGCTCTATCAATGTACCAAGTACAATGTCTTCAGGCAGGAGCTGGAGGAAGCAGCCATGATCGGTGAAACACAATGGCCGCCCGCCTTATAATTCTGGACCGGGAAGGAAGCCTTCAAATCCCTCACCAAGTACACAAGAAGAGTCTTGGGATTAAGAAGAGACGAAAACCAGCGAAAACAAGAGAGGCGTTAAAAACGTCACCAGTCCACGACTACTACTACTACTACTACACACACACACATATACACAAACAAACAAACAAACAAAACACACTTTATTTTAATTTTATGTAACAACAACACACTACAAATACCCGAATTGTATATTTATTATGTATTTCAATAAAGATAAGATATAGATAGGGACATAGAGCAGATCCGGGGATAAGGGTATTATGCCCGAGGTAACCTGGGGGGTGGTTGTGGGAATCCAAATAAAAAATTTAAAAAATATTCAAGACCACAACACATTCATGTCAACACACAAGGTTCTTCAAACATGAAGCGCACGTTATTCAAGTTATTGAAGTAAGTGTTTTAAATTGCAAGTCGTGTATTCATCTAAAGCTGCCTCGTGAACATTCTACAGTGTGATTCAGAAATATGGCTATACGTTTGATCGCATTTTGTGACGAAAATAATATTATTAAAGGAAATATGATGTTATCATTCGAAAGGGAATCCTTCAAATTACAACGATAGAACAAAACAAATCACTTACAACACTAAGCAAGTCATTTATTGCTCCAAACTGTTCGCCGTTTACATCCAAGCACAATGAACGCTTTGGGAAGTCATTCATTGCATTATGATACATGTTTAGAGGAATAGCTCTTATTTCCCGTTTCCAGCAGTCGTTTTCTCCACTTCCTCACAGTCGATGGCTGCAATGCTACGTTAAACTCACATCTTGCCCGTCTTGGGCCTCACGATCATTAGCATACGTTATTGCCCATGCAGCAATTATAATTTGCTGTTGCACATTCAACGCCATTTAGACTAATGACGTACGTTCTACACTGTTTTCTTTTATTTGCAATTTGAATAATTGCCTTTCCAATGGTAATTTCATATTTCTTGTAATGGTAATATTTTCATCACACAACGCGATCAAACGTATAGCCATATTTATGATTCATCGCGTATTATTCATACATCCAGCCCTACGGATTCAACCAGAGGAATCATTTAACACTTATTTAGTACTTGTGCACCGACGGATGTTTTGTCATCTCGTAGAGAGACACTTCACATGGTTAATATTATTCTCCTATCTCATTCATGGTCTGCATGCTGAGGTTTTTCCTTTGGTTTTCTCAAGTTTCATGTCATCAAAAGCGATCTTCATTTTCTTGTAATAATGATACGAGAAATCCGCACGGGCGTACGATATTTCTTTACTTATTTTTTCTATTAAGGAATTTGGTGACTGTGTTTCCTCTAAATAGGCTGCCATCAGAGAATACCTATATAGTGTTACGTTGAGCGAAGTTGCTAAGATGTGATGATTTTTAGGCTATATTTTAATAAACTTCTTAATCGATTTAAGACTTTTAAGTTTTTTTATGAAAGCTATTCCACCCTGTGGTCTCGAGGTAGCGTGCTGCCTTGTCACGCAGCGGGCACGGGTTCGATTCCCGGTCGGGACAAGTTTCCTGGGCGACGTTTTTATTTTAATGCTACATCATATTCGAAAATTAACGTATCTAATTTAATATTTATATTCAAAGCGTACAGTATATTCATAAACATCTCTCTTTTTTTTCAAATGCCCCAGGTTGTCTTCTTTCGACATTCCTGGTGTTCTCTCCTGGCATGGCGTACATGTAACCCACTTCAGAGTTCGGGGCGCCTGGAAGGCGGGGTTACGTTGCCTCGATGATATGATGGTTGATGATGATGATGATGATGATGAGAGTGGTGCGCCAGGAGAGACCCTAATCCTAAGCTTAATCTAAGATGAGTATGAATGATGATGATTGCGATGGCCACATGATTTCGGGAACCGTTTGGGTCTTATAGTTTCCCTGACATTTGTCTTACAGGTATATTGGTCATTCTGTTTCCTCTATATAGGCAGCCATCAGAGAATACCTATAAGTATAGTGTTATGTTGAGCGATGTTGCTAAGATAATGTGATGTTTTTTAGGCTATATTTTCATAAACTTCTAAATCGATTTTAAGGCTATTAAGTTTTTTTTTTTTTTGATGAAAGGTATTCCACCGCTGTGGTCTCGAGGTAGCGTGCTGCCTTGTCACGCATCGGGCCCGGGTTCGATTCCCGGTCGTGACAAGTTTCCTGCGCGATGGTGTTTTCGTGGTTTTTCCTCACCTGTAAGAAAAATGTCAGGAACCTTTAAGGCCCAAACGGTTCCCGAACATCATCTGGCCATCTTTAACATCATTAAGATATGTATTAAGTTTAGGATTAAGGCCTCTCCTGGCGTATCATTACCTCATCATCTATTATATATTATCATCGGGGCAGCGTAACTCCGCCTTCCAGGCGCCCCAAACTTAGAAGTGAGTTACATTAACACTATGCCAGGAGAGATTACCAGAATATTCAACAAAAAATGAAGAATAAGAAAGGGAAAGCTAATAGCACCTCTAAATAAATGAAACGTGCTGTTTTGCTTAGTCGAATAAGTAAGAGGAAAAATAATTATAAATATTTATAACGTACACGGACTCTTACTTTAAGGGAGGATTGGAGATTACAGGTATTTGAGAATAAAGTTCTTAGGAAAATTTTTGGACCAAAGAGAGATGAACAGACAGGTAAATGGAGAAGACTACATAACAATGAATTATATGGTTTTTATAAGAAGCTAGATATAATAAGAACAGTTAAATCTCGTAGACTGCGATGGGCAGGACATGTTGCACGTATGGGGAATGAAAGACTTGCATGGAAGCTTCTTGTAGGAAAGCCAGAGGGAAAACGCCCAGTTAGTAGACCAAGAATGAGGTAGGAGAATAACATTAACTATGATTTGAGGGAAGTAGATTATACAGGAAATGATTGGAAAGCATTAGCTCAGGATAGGGATGTAAGGAGAGTTATGTCCGCGCGGCCATTAACCTACAGGTTCGATAGTGCCAGTGAGTAAGTATTTATTATAACGTAACTATCTTTATAAAAACCCCGTGCTGATTACCTGGCGTTGCCTGGTATTCTACTTATCTCGATCTTCTTGGAATGATTGAGCTGCAAAACAAAATTAGTTATTGTGTGTTATCCGTAAAATATACAATATGCTGTTACGGACGTTTTGTAGAATTTCTTGTGATATTCATTTCCGTGTACATTAGTCTGGTGTATTTCTTCTCGTTTAGGCAGCGTAAGCCATTTAAGTGTCCGAAAGCAACTTTTTTAGTACACCGATACATTTTTTTTTTTTAGCTCCGGTCCTATATTACGTACGGTAATGTCTTTTATATGTTAAATGTCCCAGGAAAATTCTCTAAATGATGATGAAATCCCCATTCAAATCTGTCAAGTTGTTTATTGAGTTCATAAATGATAGATTCACGCTCATTTTATACATAAAAATGTATGCGTTTTTCGATGCCTTTGTTTATCGAATAATGAAAAAAATCTTAATGTTATTCTTACCTGGTTTTGATCACCGGCCAACAATGTAGCATTGTCTCCTCCGAGTAGTATTGGACTTGATTGTTTGTAATGTAGCAACAATTGAATGGTTTAAATTTTCTGATGGAAAGCTATCATTCTAGTTTGTCGGTCATGAACCCTTGCGTTTTTGGATGTGGAAGTTAGGTAAGTTTGAATACATATATTATACAGACTGCAGGAAATGCCCACAAATAATTCATATTAGAATACAGTAATAAATACACTTCTTATTAGACACTGGAGCTTCATTTAGTTGAATACTTCAGTCTTCTTACAGATTTATTTCCAACGCTTCGTATCACTGACATAACTAATCCAGTTTTTCTATATTCAACTACCTAATGGCCGGAGTGTGCTGCTACGCCAAAATAAATTAATTATGAATTTTAAATTTTCGTTTCAGGTGAACTCTTACACCTAATGGTTTAAAAGCATTTTTATGTGTTCTGCCCTAAGGTAGGTCCTTCACTGCAATCATAGCAGTTTTTATTCTATGATTTGCAGCTTTACTAAGGAATAATACCAGTGTAGTAGCTTCCCGTTGCGTTCTACACCGGGGATGATAATGGTGGCCAGATGGTGTTTGGGGACCGTTTGGGCCTCAAAGCTACTTGACATTTGTCTTACAGGTGAGAAGAACCCCGAAACAAACGTCACCTAGAAGCTTGTCACGACAGGGAATCGAACCCGGACCCACTACGTGACAAGGCAGCAAGCTACCTCGAGACCACAGCGATGAACTTTGGAGCATAATAGCAGCTAAAATTCACCTTACCTGAAAGTGTGTATACACAAAGTTTTCCATGGTCTTTTTCGCTGAATTTAGGATAATAACTACCTCGATTTATTTTAATAGTATATACTGAGTTTCGTTTTGAAACATCGAAATTTGCGATCGCTAGAGCGATTTTATAATTTTTGTTTCAGGTAAGCTTCTATACCTACTGCTTTTAGAGCATAACTGATAGCCGCTACATACTCGGCGCACTTGAAAACACGTATGTACAAGTTTTCATGAAGGTCGGTTGGAGAGTTAAGAAATCACAAACATATGAAGGCTCAATTTTGATATATAAACATTATTCAGTCTTGTAACAACTCGTTATCCCGTCTAATTTTAGCTCTGATTTCGAATCTAGTTGTTAAATGTTTCATTGGAAATGTTTTTTTTAACAATAAAAGTCTTTCATGACAAATTCTTCATACATGGCCAAACCAAATTAATCTTTATACTCTTATAAAATTAATAATGTATTTTTTTAAATTTTCTTTATTCTATTCATTAGTTGTTCTAATTATATCTAAGGCCCATCTCAAATTTCTCTTGGTTCGAAAATTTTCCCAAGTATTTTCCTTTCGAAAACTAATACTTATTGCATTTCTTCCTTTTCAAGTTCAGGTTTCGCAGGCATAAGCCAACACGGGTTGTTCCGTATATTCTAACTTTAATTTTCTTGGATCTTAGAAGTGATTTGTTAGCATGATACGCTCTGTTCCCTATTGTAATCCTATTCCATAGGCCTATACCACATTACATTGAGATATTTTCTGTGAAAGTAGTAATGGCAGTAGTAGTTTACTCCTGTACGTCCCAGGTGGGGACATGGGTGTTCCCTAACGCGACATTCTCAACCAATCTAATTTAGTTACGATTATTTCCCTACATGTGACAGATAGTGGTCAGCACATAACATCATAGAGACATCTAGTACTACATTAAGGTATTACTTGGATGGAGGAAGGCAGAGGCACTAATTTAGGCATGAAGATTTTTTACGGACCGGAAAGCCTTCAGATTCCGAACTCACGACTTAAAGTCTCTCTCGGAAAACTAGTCCTTGCGTTCTTCCACCCAAAAAATCCATCGACCTCGGCGGGTTTGATCTCGCGACCCTTGGGGAAAGAGGCAAGTAACATAACTCCTAGACCACCGAGGTCAAATATGAACCAAGATAATTAAAAGACACAAGACATAGAGTCCAGAATGTTTATATATTTCATGACAATTAAAATATTGTAAGCAGTTGGAAATACACTAAAGCTCCGCTTGACTGATATGTTTTACGATTGAACATGTTTCAGAAAAAAATGTTCCCTTATCATCACTAACTCTAAAAGTTCTTAGGAACATTTTTGGACCACAAATAGATGGGCAGGTGAATGTAGAAAACTACATAATATTGAGCTGCATGATATGTATGGGAAGTCGGGGTATAATAAGAACAGTTAAACCTCGTAGACTGCGATGGGCAGGACATGTGGCACGTATGGGGAATCAAAGACGTGCATGGAAGCTACTGGTAAGAAACCACTGGGAAAGCTCCAAGTTGGTAGATCAGGAACGAGGTGGGAGAATAACATTATCCATGATTTGAAGGAAATGGATGTTATAGGGGATGATTGAAAAACATTAGCTCAGGAAGGGGTGTACGGAGAGCTTATGTCTGCGCGGCCATGAACCCATAGGTTGAATAGAGCCAGTGAGTTAGTTCATCACTAACTCTAATTGTTCGAGAGAACTCATGGTCTGGCTCATTTAGTTCCTGTGGCGGTATATTTATGTACCGGTAGTGCTTATTACAAAAAATAATATTATTGATTGAGTTTGAGATCTCATCCGAGAATACTTTAGTAACAAAGTAACAGAACATAAGGAATTTCTATCTTCGACAGTTGTACTTAAAATGTACGGTTTTATATCGGTGTATGACGTAACCATAATGTTTTACAGAGTGAGAGTAAAATAATAATCTGTCAAGTTTTCAACAAGTAATTGTGAATGTAGTATAATTATATTTGAGGAGTTACAAAATACATGTCTTGAGTTTTTATGTTTTAATGCACTTTAGTCACTAATTATACAACAATTAAAGGTAAATTACGTAACAACTAACTCTTCTGCGTGGTGTAGGATTTGTAATTAAAACAAATAATTCTTTGTTACGTATGGTTTTGTTCATGTTCTACAATATTTTGAGATGTAAGCACTTGAAAATCTTTATAACAATCCACTTTGGGAAGCAGGGAAGAAACTTATTTATCATGTGTTATGTCAAATTGAACGTGGAATTTGCCCGGGTTCGATCCACGAACGGGAGACTTTTCTTCATCTGTGGAACAAATATCGGTAAACGTTAACATTAAAACACTGTCTGGCCATCAGAATTCATTGTCATATTCGCCTTATTCAGTATAAATGTGTGTTAAAACACTGTCTGGCCATCAGAATTCATTGTCATATTCGCCTTATTCAGTATAAATGTGTGTTAAAACACTGTCTGGCCATCAGAATTCATTGTCATATTCGCCTTATTCAGTATAAATGTGTATTAAAACACTGTCTGGCCATCAGAATTCATTGTCATATTCGCCTTATTCAGTATAAATGTGTATTAAAACACTGTCTGGCCATCAGAATTCATTGTCATATTCGCCTTATTCAGTATAAATGTGTATTAAAACACTGTCTGGACATCAGAATTCATTGTCATATTCGCCTTATTCAGTATAAATGTGTATTAAAAACACTGTCTGGCCATCAGAATTCATTGTCATATTCGCCTTATTCAGTATAAATGTGTATTATAAAACACTGTCTGGCCATCAGAATTCATTGTCATATTCGCCTTATTCAGTATAAATGTGTGTTAAAACACTGTCTGGCCATCAGAATTCATTGTCATATTCGCCTTATTCAGTATAAATGTGTATTAAAACACTGTCTGGCCATCAGAATTCATTGTCATATTCGCCGTATTCAGTATAAATGTGTATTAAAACACTGTCTGGCCATCAGAATTCATTGTCATATTCGCCTTATTCAGTATAAATGTGTATTAAAACACTGTCTGGCCATCAGAATTCATTGTCGTATTCGCCTTATTCAGTATAAATGTGTATTAAAACACTGTCCGGCCATCAGAATTCATTGTCGTATTCGCCTTATTCAGTATAAATGTGTATTAAAACACTGTCTGGCCATCAGAATTCATTGTCATATTCGCCTTATTCAGTATAAATGTGTATTATTAAAACACTGTCTGGCCATCAGAATTCATTGTCATATTCGCCTTATTCAGTATAAATGTGTATTAAAACACTGTCTGGCCATCAGAATTCATTGTCATATTCGCCTTATTCAGTATAAATGTGTATTAAAACACTGTCTGGCCATCAGAATTCATTGTCATATTCGCCTTATTCAGTATAAATGTGTATTAAAACACTGTCTGGCCATCAGAATTCATTGTCATATTCGCCTTATTCAGTATAAATGTGTATTAAAACACTGTCTGGCCATCAGAATTCATTGTCATATTCGCCTTATTCAGTATAAATGTGTATTAAAACACTGTCTGGCCATCAGAATTCATTGTCATATTCGCCTTATTCAGTATAAATGTGTATTAAAACACTGTCTGGCCATCAGAATTCATTGTCATATTCGCCTTATTCAGTATAAATGTGTATTAAAACACTGTCTGGCCATCAGAATTCATTGTCGTATTCGCCTTATTCAGTATAAATGTGTATTAAAACACTGTCTGGCCATCAGAATTCATTGTCGTATTCGCCTTATTCAGTATAAATGTGTATTAAAACACTGTCTGGCCATCAGAATGCATTGTCATATTCGCCTTATTCAGTATAATGTGTATTAAAACACTGTCTGGCCATCAGAATTCATTGTCATATTCGCCTTATTCAGTAGAAATGTGTATTAAAACACTGTCTGGCATCAGAATTCATTGTCATATTCCCCCTTATTCATATAAATGTGTATTAAAACACTGTCTGGCCTCAGAATTCATTGTCTATTCGCCTTATTCAGTATAAATGTGTATTAAAACACTCTGCCATCAAAATTCCTTGTCTATAGCCGATCAGTATAAATGTGTAAAACACTGTTGGCCATCAGAATTCATTGTCAAATTCGCCTATTCAGTATAAATGTGTATTAAACACTGTCTGGCCATCAGAATTCATTCCATATTCGCCTATATTCATATAAATGTTATAAAAACACTGTCTGGCCATGAGAATTCATTGTCATATTCGCCTTATTCAGTATAATGTGTAAAAAAACACTGTCGGGCCATCAGAATTCATTAGGTCATATCCCTTATTCAGTATAAAATGTTTTAAAACACTGTCTGGCCATCAGAATTCTTGTCATATCGCCTTATTCATATATGTTATAAAACACTGTCTGGCCATCAGAATTCATTGTCATATCGCTTATTCAGTTAGATGTGTATTAAAACCTGTCTGGCCACCATTCATTGTCAATATTCGCCGTATTCATATAATGTGTATTAAAAAACTGTCGGCATCAGATTCATTTCATATTCGCCTATCAGTATAAAGTGTATTAAACCTGTCTGCCATCGAATTCTTGTCATATCGCTTATCATATAAATTGTATAAAAACTGTCTGGCCAGCAGATTCATGTCATATTCGCCTTATTCAGTAGAATTGTATTAAACACTGTCGCTGCCATCAAATTCTTGTCATATTCGCCTTATTCCTATAAATGTGTGTATTAAAACACGGTCTGGCCACAGAATTCATTGTCATATTCGCCTATTCAGTATAAAATGTGTATTAAAAACTGTCTGCATCAGATTCATTGTCATATTCGCCTTATTCAGTATAAGTTATTAAACACTGTCTGGCCATCAGAATCAATTGTCATATCCCTATTCAGTAAAATGTGTAAAACACTGTCTGGCCAGCAAATTCATTGTCATATGCGCGTATCAGTATAAATGGTTATTAAAACACTGTCGGCCATCAATTCATTGTCATATTCCCTTATTCGATAAATGTGTATTAAACACTGTCTGGCCATCAGAATTCTTGTCATATCGCCTTATTCAGTATAAATGTGTGTTAAAACACTGCTGGCCATCAGAATTCAGTGTCATATCGCCTATTCAGTAATAAATGTGTATTAAAACACTGTCCCCTGGGCCATCAAATTCATTGTCATATTGCCTTTTAAGTATAAATGTGTGGTGACATGCGTGTATTGTCTTAACGTTCGTGGCTGCCTGGGGTGGCCCCGGATAGCTAATTCCTCATCGGCGAAGCCCTCCGTGTCCTGTTGCTGAAAAAAACACGCCGTATCTAGTGGTTAAGGCCTGCGCTACAATCCGGAAGGTCGAGGGTTCAAGTCCCCGGGGGGGTCAGATTTTTAAACTGACCCAAACTTCTGCGGCCCATGGCCCTGGGGTCGACTCAGCCTCTAACAATGACTACCAGATACTTGTTCTGGGGGTAAAGGCGGCCGTCACGCAGGGCTGACAACCGGTCACATCAGTCTGATGTCCCAAAAGTGGGAGCCTTAACAGCCTCTACCCCAAGGCCTCCTGAGGCCTGTAGTGGAACTACTTTACTTTTAATGTTCAAAGGTTAACATGCTCTACGACGTCGTGTCCTATAAGGTCCGGTGCAGAGGAGACCTAAAAGTATATCTAAAAGGGAGAGTTTAACACTTAATTAGGCAATTAATTTTCTCAACTAGTTATTTAAATGGGTTGGACTGGAGTGAAACAAATCATAACACAATAATTAATTTTGTGTATATATTATAAATTTATTGATCATTTTCCGACTATTTAATATAATTTGCGAGGGCCTAACCGTGGTCTGAGTTAGAAATTTTCAGCTCGAAAAGAACCTTAGCTGAATGAAAAGGCCTCTGCAAAAATTAACCGAATTTTCCCTCCTAGTACACCTTGGTTTCCTAGATGTCAGTATGAGCGACGCTGGCCACGGACCACTCAATGCCATTATACGAAACAATGGTAACGAAAATTAGTAGGGTCAAATACTGCCCTGTAGGGAGGGCGCCTCATCCTGTTAAGGGAAACATGGCTTACATATATTACAAAAGATTATGAATATTAAATATTTAACAACTATATGTTATGGATACATTGCCTAATTAAGGATAAGAAATAAGGGAAGAATCTGCAGTGTGGCAATTATTTGCACAAACTTGTTTTCCCAGAATTATATACGATATAAACGAAAACGATTTACTAGCTAGTGCTTTAGCCATTTAAAACGGCTCCTTGCTTAAATTTCACACATGTTATGGTGTTTGTGGGACGAGGTCTAATCTAGTTTTCTAACACGACTAATTCAATTTTAAAAAATGAACCGTACCAAGTCGGATATATGCAAAATGGAAAAGTGTAAATTAATTAAATCGAGAAATTAACACAGATAATGGTTATTTTTTTGGTCCGAGACCGTGGGTACCCTTCTTCAACCAAATGGGTTGGTTAACAATTGAAAAAGCGAACCAGCAAGTCCTAAATATAAAAAACTCATTAAGGTCTTTAACGCTAGGGGCGCTGATGTAACTTATCTC
>JASPKZ010005310.1:0-184228 GCA_030220185.1 Diploptera punctata
AGTCGAGCCTCCGACCAGTCGAGCAGTTGCACAGTCGAGCTCCGACCAGTCGAGAGTTTTCACAGTCGAGAGTCGACCAGTCGAGCAGTTTCACAGTCGGGAGGTCCTTCCGAACAGTTGAGCAGTTTCACAGTCGAGAGTCCGACCAGTCGAGCAGTTTTTCTTAACAGACGAGCCTCCTACCAGTATATTTAAGCAGGTTCCACAGTGCGAGGAGTACCGGACCAGTCTAGCGGTGCACAGTCGAGAGTCCGACCAGTCGAGCAGTTTCACAGTAAGAGAGTCCGACCAGTCGGGACAGTTTCACAGTCGAGAGGTCCGACCCAGTCGAGCAGTTTTCACAGACGAGCCTCCTACCAGTGTTAAGCCAGTTTTCACAGTCGAGAGGAGCCCGACTAGTCGAGGCAGTTTCACAGTCGAGAGTCCGACCAGTCGAGACAGTTTCCAAACGACCCTCCGAAAAGCTAGAGCAGGGGTTTCACAGTCGAGGAGTCCGGACCGTTCGAAGCCAGTTTCACAGAGTCGAGGAGTCCGGACCAGGTCGAGCAGTTTCAACGACGAGCCTCCTACCCAGCAGAGCAGTTTCACAGTCCAGAGTCCGACCAGTCGAGAAGTTTCACGAGTCGAGAGTCCGACCAGTCGCGCAGGTTTCACAGACGAGCCTCCTACCAGTCTAGAGCAGTTTCACAGTCGAGAGTCGACCAGATTGTTTCATAAGACGAGCCTCCTACCAGTCGAGCAGTTCACAGTCGAGATGCCGACCAGTTACGAGCAGTTAAAGACGAGCCTCATACCAGTCGAAAAGGTTTACAAGCGAAGGTCGACCAGTAGAGCCAGTTCACAGTCGAGAGTCCGTCTCCAGTCGAGCAGGTTCACAGTCGCAGCCTCCGACCAGGCGGAGCAGTTTCACAGTCGAGCAGTTTCACCGTACGAGCCTCCGACCAGTCGAACAGTTTCTCAGTCGAGCAGTTCACAGTCGAGCCGTACGACCAGTCGAGCCAGTTTCACAGAAGAGCCTCCCGACCAGTACGAGCAGATTCACAGAAGAGCTCCGACCAAGTCGAGCCGTAGCAGTTTCACAGTCCAGCCTCCGACCAGTCGAGCAGATTTCACAGTCGAGCCACCGACCAGTCGAGCAGTTTCACAGTCGAAGCTCCGACCAGTCGTGCAGTTTCCACCAGTCGAGGCCGTCCGACCAGTCTATCGAGCAGTTTCACAGTGAGCATCCGACCAGTCGAGCAGTTTCACAGTCGAGAGTCCGATTTTTCAGTCGAGCAGTTTCACAGGTCGAGCCTCCGACCAGTCGAGCAGTTCCACAGTCGAGCAAATACCGACCAGTCGAGCAGTTTCACAGTTCGAGCAGTTTCACAGTCGCAGGAGTCAGACCAGTCGAGCATTTTCACAGTCGAAGAGTCCGACCAGGCGGAGCGCGTTCACAGTCGAGCCGGCCCGACCAGTCGAGAAAGTTTGCACAGTCGAGCATCCGAACAGTCGAGCAGTTTCACAAGTCGAGGAGTCCGACCAGTACGCAGCAGTTTCACAGTCGAGCCTCCGACTCAGTCGAGCAGTTTCACAGTCGAGCAATCCGACCAGTCCGAGCAGTTTTCACAGTTCGATGAGTCCCGACCAGTACGAGCAGTTTTCCCACGTCGGGGAGTCCGACCATCGAAGCAGTTTCACAGTCGAGAGTTTTCGCCAGTCGAGAAGTTTCACAGACGAGCCCTCCTCCAGTTAGAGCAGTTTTCACAGTCGAGAGAGTCCGACCAATCGAGCCGGTTCACAGTCGAGGAGTCCGACCAGTTCGAGCAGTTCACAGTCGAGAGTCCGCGACCAGTCGAGAGGAGCAGTTTCACAGGTCGCGAGTCAGACCAGTCGAGCCAGTTTCACAGTCGAGGAGTCCGAACAGTCGAGCAGTTTCACAGACGAGACTCCTACCAGTAGAGCAGTTTCACAGATGAGCCTCCTACCAGTAGCAGCCAGTTTCACAGTCGAGAGTCCGGACTAGTCCGAGCAGGTTCACAGTCGAGAGTCCGACCAGTCGAGCAGTTCACAAACGGACCCTCCTACCAAGTTAGAGCAGTTTCACAGGTCGCAGAGTCAGACCCAGTCGAGAGTCCGACCAGGCCAGCAAGTTTCACAGTCGATAGTCCGACCAGTTCGAGCAGTTTCACAGACGAGGCTCCTACCAGCCTAGAAGCAGTTTCCCAGTTCGAGAGTCCGGCCCAGTCGAGCAGTTTCACAGACGAGCCTCCTAACTGTTTAAAGCAGTTTCACAGTCAGCCAGTGCCGACCAGTCGAGCAGTTACACAAGTCGAGAGTCCGACCAGTCGAGCAGTTAAGTTTCACAGGACGAGCCTTCTACCAGTAGAGCAGTTTTTTCACAGTTCGAGAGCGTCCGACCAGGCGAGCCAGTTTCACAGTCGAGAGAGTCGCCCAGTCGCAGCAAGTTTCCAGACGAGCCTCCTACCAGTACGAGACAGTTTCACATTCGAGAGTCCGACCAGTCGAGCGGTTTCACAGTCGAGAGTCCGACCAGTGCATGCGGTTTACAGTCGAGCCTCCGACCAGTCGAGCATTTTTCACAGTCGGCCTCCTACCAGTAGAGCAGTTTCACAGTCGAGAGTCCGACCAGTTCGAGCAGTTCACAGTCGAGAGTCGACCAGTTCGAGCAGTTTCACGGACGAGCCTCCTACCAGTAGAGCAGTTTCACAGACGAGAGTCCGACCAGTAGAGCAGTTTCACAGTCGACAGTCCGACCAGTCGAGCAGTTTCACAGTCGAGAGTCCGACCAGTCGAGCAGTTTCACAGACGAGCCTCCTACCAGCAGAGCAGTTTCACAGTCCAGAGTCCGACCAGTCGAGCAGTTTCACAGTCGAGCAGTTTCACAGTCGAGCCTCCGACCAGTCGAACAGTTTCACAGTCGAGCCTACGACCAGTCGAGCAGTTTCACAGTCGAGATTCCGACCAGTCAAGCAGTTTCACAGACGAGCCTCCTACCAGTCAAAAAGTTTCACAGTCGAGAGTCCGACCAGTAGAGCAGTTTCACAGTCGAGAGTCCGTCCAGTCGAGCAGTTTCACAGTCGAGCCTCCGACCAGTCGAGCAGTTTCACAGTCGAGCAGTTTCACAGTCGAGCCTCCGACCAGTCGAACAGTTTCACAGTCGAGCCTACGACCAGTCGAGCAGTTTCACAGTCGAGCCTCCGACCAGTCGAGCAGTTTCACAGAAGAGCCTCCGACCAGTCGAGCAGTTTCACAGAAGAGCCTCCGACCAGTCGAGCAGTTTCACAGTCCAGCCTCCGAATAGTCGAGCAGTTTCACAGTCGAGCATCCGACCAGTCGAGCAGTTTCACAGTCGAGAGTCCGACCAGTCGAGCAGTTTCACAGTCGAGAGTTCGACCAGTCGAGCGGTTTCACAGTCGAGAGTCCGACCAGTCGAGCAGTTTCACAGTCGAGAGTCCGACCAGTCGAGCAGTTTCACAGACGAGCCTCCTACCAGGTAGAGCAGTTTCAAAGTCGAGAGTTCCGACCAGTTCGGAGCAGTTTCACAGTCGAAGTGTCCGCGACCAGTCGAGCAGTTCCACAGACGATCCTCCTACCAGTAGAGCAGTTTCACAGTCGAGAGTCCGACCAGTCGAGCAGTTTCACAGACGAGCCTCCTACCAGTAGAGCAGTTTCACAGATGAGAGCCCGACCAGTAGAGCAGTTTCACAGTCGAGAGTCCGACCAGTCGAGCAGTTTCACAGTCGAGAGTCCGACCAGTCGAGCAGTTTCACAGACGAGCCTCCTACCAGTAGAGCAGTTTCCACTGTCGAGAGTCCGACCAGCCGAGCAGTTCACAGTTCGAGAGTTCGACCAGTCGAGCAGTTTCACAGTCGAGAGTCCGACCAGTCGAGCAGTTTCACAGACGAGCCTCCTACCAGTAGAGCAGTTTCACAGTCGAGAGTCCGACCAGTAGAGCAGTTTCACAGTCGAGAGTCCGACCAGTCGAGCAGTTTCACAGTCGAGAGTCCGACCAGTCGAGCAGTTTCACAGTCGAGCATCCGACCAGTCGAGCAGTTTCACAGTCGAGAGTCCGACCAGTCGAGCAGTTTCACAGTCGAGCAGTTTCACAGTCGAGCCTCGACCAGTCGAACAGTTTCCAGGTCGAGCCTTACGACAGTCGAGCAGTTTCACAGTCGAGCCTCCGACCAGTCGAGCAGTTTCACAGAAGAGCCTCCGACCAGTCGAGCAGTTTCACAGAAGAGCATCCGACCAGTCGAGCAGTTTCACAGTCCAGCCTCCGACCAGTCGAGCAGTTTCACAGTCGAGCATCCGACCAGTCGAGCAGTTTCACAGTCGAGAGTCCGACCAGTCGAGCATTTTTCACAGTCGAGAGTTCGACCAGTCGAGCGGTTTCACAGTCGAGAGTCCGACCAGTCGAAGCAGTTTCACAGTCGAGAGTTCCGACCAGTCGAGCAGTTTCACAGGACGAGCCTCCTACCAGTAGAGCAGTTTCAAAGTCGAGAGTCCGACCAGTCGAGCAGTTTTCACAGTCGAGTGTCCGCGCAGTTGAGCAGTTTCCACAGACGAGCCTTTTACCAGTAGAGGAGCAGTTTCACAGTCGAGAGTCCGACCAGTCGAGCAGTTTCACAGACGAGCCTCCTACCAGTAGAGCAGTTTCACAGATGAGGAGTCCGACCAGTTAAGAGCAGTTTCACAGTCGAGAGTCCGACCAGTCGAGCAGTTTAACAGTCGAGAGTCCGACCAGTCGAGCAGTTTCACAGACGAGCCTCCTACCAGTAGAGCAGTTTTCACAGTCGAGAGTCCGACCAGTCGAGCATTTTCACAGTCGAGAGTCCGACCAGTCGTGAGCAGTTTTCACAGGACGAGGCCTCCTACCAGTATAGAGCAGTTTCACAGTCGAGAGTCCGACCAGTAGAGCAGTTTCACAGTCGAGAGAGTCCGACCAGTCGAGCAGTTTCACAGTCGAGAGTCCGACCAGTCGAGCAGTTTCACAGTCGAGCATCCGACCAGTCGAGCAGTTTCACAGTCGAAAGTTCGACCAGTCGAGCAGTTTCACAGTCGAGCCTCCGACCAGTCGAGCAGTTTCACAATCGAGGGTCCGACCAGTCGAGCAGTTTCACAGTCGCGCATCCGACCAGTCGAGCAGTTTCACAGTCGAGAGTCCGACCAGTCGAGCAGTTTCACAGTCGAGCCTCCGACCAGTCGAGCAGTTTCACAGTCGAGCATCCGACCAGTCGAGCAGTTTCACAGTCGAGAGTCCGACCAGTCGAGCAGTTTCACAGTCGGGAGTCCGACCAGTCGAGCAGTTTCACAGTCGAGAGTCCGACCAGTCGAGCAGTTTCACAGACGAGCCTCCTACCAGTAGAGCAGTTTCACAGTCGAGAGTCCGACCAGTCTAGCGGTTTCACAGTCGAGAGTCCGACCAGTCGAGCAGTTTCACAGTCGAGAGTCCGACCAGTCGAGCAGTTTCACAGTCGAGAGTCCGACCAGTCGAGCAGTTTCACAGACGAGCCTCCTACCAGTAAAGCAGTTTCACAGTCGAGAGTCCGACTAGTCGAGCAGTTTCACAGTCGAGAGTCCGACCAGTCGAGCAGTTTCACAAACGACCCTCCTACCAGTAGAGCAGTTTCACAGTCGAGAGTCCGACCAGTCGAGAGTCCGACCAGTCGAGCAGTTTCACAGTCGAGAGTCCGACCAGTCGAGCGGTTTCACAGACGAGCCTCCTACCAGCAGAGCAGTTTCACAGTCCAGAGTCCGACCAGTCGAGCAGTTTCACAGTCGAGAGTCCGACCAGTCGAGCAGTTTCACAGACGAGCCTCCTACCAGTAGAGCAGTTTCACAGTCGAGAGTCCGACCAGTTTCATAGACGAGCCTCCTACCAGTCGAGCAGTTTCACAGTCGAGATTCCGACCAGTCGAGCAGTTTCACAGACGAGCCTCCTACCAGTCGAAAAGTTTCACAGTCGAGAGTCCGACCAGTAGAGCAGTTTCACAGTCGAGAGTCCGTCCAGTCGAGCAGTTTCACAGTCGAGCCTCCGACCAGTCGAGCAGTTTCACAGTCGAGCAGTTTCACAGTCGAGCCTCCGACCAGTCGAACAGTTTCACAGTCGAGCCTACGACCAGTCGAGCAGTTTCACAGTCGAGCCTCCGACCAGTCGAGCAGTTTCACAGAAGAGCCTCCGACCAGTCGAGCAGTTTCACAGAAGAGCCTCCGACCAGTCGAGCAGTTTCACAGTCCAGCCTCCGACCAGTCGAGCAGTTTCACAGTCGAGCATCCGACCAGTCGAGCAGTTTCACAGTCGAGAGTCCGACCAGTCGAGCAGTTTCACAGTCGAGAGTTCGACCAGTCGAGCGGTTTCACAGTCGAGAGTCCGACCAGTCGAGCAGTTTCACAGTCGAGAGTCCGACCAGTCGAGCAGTTTCACAGACGAGCCTCCTACCAGTAGAGCAGTTTCAAAGTCGAGAGTCCGACCAGTCGAGCAGTTTCACAGTCGAGTGTCCGACCAGTCGAGCAGTTCCACAGACGAGCCTCCTACCAGTAGAGCAGTTTCACAGTCGAGAGTCCGACCAGTCGAGCAGTTTCACAGACGAGCCTCCTACCAGTAGAGCAGTTTCACAGATGAGAGCCCGACCAGTAGAGCAGTTTCACAGTCGAGAGTCCGACCAGTCGAGCAGTTTCACAGACGAGCCTCCTACCAGTAGAGCAGTTTCACAGTCGAGAGTCCGACCAGCCGAGCAGTTTCACATTCGAGAGTTCGACCAGTCGAGCAGTTTCACAGTCGAGAGTCCGACCAGTCGAGCAGTTTCACAGACGAGCCTCCTACCAGTAGAGCAGTTTCACAGTCGAGAGTCCGACCAGTAGAGCAGTTTCACAGTCGAGAGTCCGACCAGTCGAGCAGTTTCACAGTCGAGAGTCCGACCAGTCGAGCAGTTTCACAGTCGAGCATCCGACCAGTCGAGCAGTTTCACAGTCGAGCCTCCGACCAGTCGAGCAGTTTCACAGTCGAGCCTCCGACCAGTCGAACAGTTTCACAGTCGAGCCTACGACCAGTCGAGCAGTTTCACAGTCGAGCCTCCGACCAGTCGAGCAGTTTCACAGAAGAGCCTCCGACCAGTCGAGCAGTTTCACAGAAGAGCATCCGACCAGTCGAGCAGTTTCACAGTCCAGCCTCCGACCAGTCGAGCAGTTTCACAGTCGAGCATCCGACCAGTCGAGCAGTTTCACAGTCGAGAGTCCGACCAGTCGAGCAGTTTCACAGTCGAGAGTTCGACCAGTCGAGCGGTTTCACAGTCGAGAGTCCGACCAGTCGAGCAGTTTCACAGTCGAGAGTCCGACCAGTCGAGCAGTTTCACAGACGAGCCTCCTACCAGTAGAGCAGTTTCAAAGTCGAGAGTCCGACCAGTCGAGCAGTTTCACAGTCGAGTGTCCGACCAGTTGAGCAGTTCCACAGACGAGCCTTTTACCAGTAGAGCAGTTTCACAGTCGAGAGTCCGACCAGTCGAGCAGTTTCACAGACGAGCCTCCTACCAGTAGAGCAGTTTCACAGATGAGAGTCCGACCAGTAGAGCAGTTTCACAGTCGAGAGTCCGACCAGTCGAGCAGTTTCACAGTCGAGAGTCCGACCAGTCGAGCAGTTTCACAGACGAGCCTCCTACCAGTAGAGCAGTTTCACAGTCGAGAGTCCGACCAGTCGAGCAGTTTCACAGTCGAGAGTCCGACCAGTCGAGCAGTTTCACAGACGAGCCTCCTACCAGTAGAGCAGTTTCACAGTCGAGAGTCCGACCAGTAGAGCAGTTTCACAGTCGAGAGTCCGACCAGTCGAGCAGTTTCACAGTCGAGAGTCCGACCAGTCGAGCAGTTTCACAGTCGAGCATCCGACCAGTCGAGCAGTTTCACAGTCGAAAGTTCGACCAGTCGAGCAGTTTCACAGTCGAGCCTCCGACCAGTCGAGCAGTTTCACAGTCGAGGGTCCGACCAGTCGAGCAGTTTCACAGTCGCGCATCCGACCAGTCGAGCAGTTTCACAGTCGAGAGTCCGACCAGTCGAGCAGTTTCACAGTCGAGCCTCCGACCAGTCGAGCAGTTTCACAGTCGAGCATCCGACCAGTCGAGCAGTTTCACAGTCGAGAGTCCGACCAGTCGAGCAGTTTCACAGTCGGGAGTCCGACCAGTCGAGCAGTTTCACAGTCGAGAGTCCGACCAGTCGAGCAGTTTCACAGACGAGCCTCCTACCAGTAGAGCAGTTTCACAGTCGAGAGTCCGACCAGTCTAGCGGTTTCACAGTCGAGAGTCCGACCAGTCGAGCAGTTTCACAGTCGAGAGTCCGACCAGTCGAGCAGTTTCACAGTCGAGAGTCCGACCAGTCGAGCAGTTTCACAGACGAGCCTCCTACCAGTAGAGCAGTTTCACAGTCGAGAGTCCGACTAGTCGAGCAGTTTCACAGTCGAGAGTCCGACCAGTCGAGCAGTTTCACAAACGACCCTCCTACCAGTAGAGCAGTTTCACAGTCGAGAGTCCGACCAGTCGAGAGTCCGACCAGTCGAGCAGTTTCACAGTCGAGAGTCCGACCAGTCGAGCAGTTTCACAGACGAGCCTCCTACCTGTAAAGCAGTTTCACAGTCGAGAGTCCGACCAGTCGAGCAGTTACACAGTCGAGAGTCCGACCAGTCGAGCAGTTTCACAGACGAGCCTCCTACCAGTAGAGCAGTTTCACAGTCGAGCGTCCGACCAGTCGAGCAGTTTCACAGTCGAGAGTCCGACCAGTCGAGCAGTTTCACAGACGAGCCTCCTACCAGTAGAGCAGTTTCACAGTCGAGAGTCCGACCAGTCGAGCGGTTTCACAGTCGAGAGTCCGACCAGTCGAGCGGTTTAACAGTCGAGCCTCCGACCAGTCGAGCAGTTTCACAGTCGAGCCTCCGACCAGTCGAGCCTCCGACCAGTCGAACAGTTTCACAGTCGAGCCTCCGACCAGTCGAGCCTCCGACCAGTCGAACAGTTTCACAGTCGAGCCTCCGACCAGTCGAGCAGTTTCACAGTCGAGCAGTTTCACAGTCGAGCCTCCGACCAGTCGAGCAGTTTCACAGAAGAGCCTCCGACCAGTCGAGCAATTTCACGGAAGAGCCTCCGACCAGTCGAGCAGTTTCACAGTCGAGCCTCCGACCAGTCGAGCAGTTTCACAGTCGAGCATCCGACCAGTCGAGCAGTTTCACAGTCGAGCCTCCGACCAGTCGAGCAGTTTCATAGATAAGCCTCCGACCAGTCGTGCAGTTTCACAGACAAGCCTCCGACCAGTCGAGCAGTTTCACAGTCGGGCCTCCGACCAGTCGAGCAGTTTCACAGTCAAGCAGTACACATTCGATTCTCCGACCAGTCGAGCAGTTTCACAATCGATTCTCCGACCAGTCGAGCAGTTTCACAGTCGAGTCTCCGACCAGTCGAGCAGTTTCGCAGTCGAGCAGTTTCACAGTCGAGCCTCCGACCAGGAAACAACACCTAGAAGTACTCGCCACTTAAGATGCCCTCCGCAGCTGAGGGAGAAACGTCTGGTAGTGACACCAGTGATGGACCACGACCACAAAGCCCGGAATCACTTAACATTATGATTACCGGCCGTGAAAGCCTGCATTCAACTTTTATCCAGTCTGCCAATACACGAGTCGTATTACATCCTTATAATTTAAATAGTCCCTCGCCGTAGCCGAGCGGTTAAGGTAGGAAGCCTTGGCGCAAAGCTACGGACTTGCGCTGGTTCGAGTCTCCATGGGGGAAGAAATTTTCTCATGGTATTTCGGCCAATATGGGACCGGTGCCCACCCAGCATCGTGAGGCAATTGGGTAGCTACAATAAGTAGCGGCTCCAGGTTGAGGAACCAGCTATAACGGCTGGGGGACTCGACATGCTAACCACATGTCACCCCTACACTGGCTGTTGATCATCTACCTCTGTGATTGACACATGTGGTGGATGTGAAGGGCCAGCAGCCGGCTGGTAAAAGGGCAACCGCTGAAAAGTGGAAAGACCCTCAATCGGAATAATTTAAATAAGAGATTTGGAGCTGCATTTTAGTACATTGGTGTTAAAAAAGCAGATTTTTTTGGTCACAGCCTTTGTACATCACAACACTTCTCTGGAAGAAATTTGAAGGTAGGTTCCGGCATGCAGTGGTTGACACTTACCTTGTAAGATAGTTTTCTTACACAAAATTATCATGTTTTACCGACGTATAGTTCGCGCACTGTTAACTGGCGGGTGGAGACCGTTACTAATTTGTCTTCTTATATCCTAAGGATCGGCCGCGGTGGACTAGTGGTTATGCTCCTTGCCTCTGGTCCCGAGGGTCGCGGGTTCAAACCCGGCCGGGGTCGATGGTTTTTTTTAGGATGGAAAAATCCAAGGAGCAAGTCCTCCGAGAGGGACTTTAAGCCGTGGGTCCCGAGTCTGAAGATTTTCAGGCTCGTAAAATATCCTTAAGCCTGAATGAAAAGGCCTCTATGCAAAATTTACCGAATTTTCCCGTCCTAGTACTACCATGATTTCCTATATGTCAGTATGAATCGGAACGCTGACCACGGGCCACTCCTGTACGAAAACAGGTGTAACTAAATTAGTATGGTTCAAATTCTTCCCTGTAGGGGGAGAGCGCCTAAATCTCTGTTAAGGGAAACATGGGCTTACAAGAAGAAGATATCCTAAGGACTACCTCTCACTCTACATACGAAACCCTAGTATAGACCTGAAAGAAAACACTCAATCTGTTGTTTATATCAGTGTTGAGATAGTTCATGTGTGTGCTACACGCTATATTTTTGCAATCCCTTATAAGTTTAGTTTAACGTAGAAATTAATTCAACACAAATTTATTTTTACTCATTTGTTTTTGTAATTAAAATATTATAATGATATTCTCAACTCGTGTCTAACTTACGGTCGGGTCGAGGGATAAGGTGGAATGAAGTCCCTATATTTAAAAACGTCTGTCAGCGACAAGGGTGCGGGCCGACCACACCTGATGTATCATAGCACAGGCAAATGAATGAAATGGATGAGTATGGAGAAATGATGGAATGCAATTTGTGACAGGGGCAAACAGGAGAAACCCCGAGAAAATCTTTCCCAAGCTCCGTTTTCGTCCACGAAACCCACACGGAGTGACCGAGATTCGATTTTGAGACCCATAGGCGAGCGTCTAACCGTTTACATCACTGAGCCGACATTAAAGATATTAAATTAATTAAAATAATGTATCTTAACTGTTAAAGAGCGTTATTAAATAAAAAAAATACACGTACTTACCTCATAAAAACGGGTGGTTTTAAACGTAGAATAAGCAGATGGCGTTGGAGTAGAAACACAAAAATATCAGCCGGAAGCGCGGATTTCAGTTTCACTGCCGCTCGAGGAGGCACTTTATCTGTTCATATAATAAGAATAGACTGGGAGGGAATTCAACGTGTACGCGATACACTGATACAAGCAAAGACATTGGAACGTCACACTAAACTGTCTTTTCATAGTATTTATCCTCCAAACACAATTTAAACACATCATCAAATCATATTTTTCATAAGTAATGCCACGAGTGATTTCCAATTTATCTAGAGAATTTGGAAATCAAGTGTGGCATTTGTTTGGACTATTTACCGAATAAAATTAAACTGTTTACTCAAAAATCATTATTTAAATATAGTTACCGGTATTTTAAAATATTTATATATTTAATGTAAACGGCGATGATTGAAAACAAATCGGAAATGTGAGGTTATTTTTTGTCACTGCAACCTGATCATATTATTTATTGCAAAATAGGATCGCAATATTATAACAATGCACCCTAGTGGAGAAATAGTGAAATAGCCTACTCAAACTTTACATTATAACCAACATTATAGGTTATTAATTAATTTTTTTAGTAAATAACTCTGTAAAATCAAGGAATCAGTTCATTGTTGCTATATTTCAATGCATTTGTTAGAGAGTCAGTCATTGCAAAATTGTGCAGCTTTTGAAACCATCGCTACTGCTACCATTTGTGCGGGTTATGAACCACGCTACTACTACCATAAATCCGGGATCGGGGTTTGTTATTGCTGTCTCTATTAACGTGGATCTGCTTTTCTGCAAGGTTATCAATCACGAAGTTGCTTGCCTTGGGCCCATAGAAGGCAGCAATTGATTCATCTTTCTCTATCTGATATATTGACATAGATAAATAATGATTCACAAATACATAGAGTGAGTGAAAATGTTAATAATTGTCATTCCAGAAAGCTAAACAGCATAATAGCAAGGGAGCTGGAAATAATTTCCTACGTGAGTGAATTTCCGTATAGGATTGAAAACAACTCGTGCACATCAATAAAGCAGCAGATAAATAAAAGATGACCTTTAATAGAAACAAGTTGTCTGAATTAAAAACAAATTAACAAAAACATATTCCGATCATACAACAAAATAGAAATGTAAATAAATAAATGACGATACTCTTACATTAGAAAAAACCACACCATACCTCACGCTACACTCATACTTGCGTCCGAATCAGGGACCACTTCTTCCCTGGTCTGCCGGACCAACTAAACCACGCCGCTTCTCGGCTTCAGACGAGCTTGTCCATTAGAATTCCAATCGCATCGCGAACTGGATGCGGATTCAAACCTTGAATCTGCTTGAACAACTAAACGATGACTGCTTGAATGATCGAATGATAACGTTCTGCTAGTTCACCACGTGTATGAAGGTTCCGAGGTAGAGGGGAGATGCGCCGTAGACATTGCGCCGCGGGAAGGGTAAAGAGTAGAGAGAGGGGGTAAATACAAGGAGAAAGGGATATTGGCATAGTTCATAAATATTCCTTTCTAGGGAGGAGAACGACGTTACAATAATGAGCCGAACAACACACTTTCGGTTCAAAATAATGCCCTGACCTGTTCAGAATATTAAAAGGAGGAGCTTTCTTTATGATAAAAGCAGGAGCTGATAAAGAGAAATCGAGAAAGAGCGTGGTGAAACACGACTGTCATTGGTTATAAAACTAAATGTATTGAAACGTGTTGGGTCATTGTTCCCCCATTTGGGGCACGAGTTAAAAAGTCGCTTAATATATCTGAATGTAGGTCGTCTCGTTATTCCAGAAGTTTACGCATCTACCTTCTCTTCTCACAACTAGAATTATCAACCATACGTAATCAGGGCTGCCGGACATTGGGATAATTAAAAAAGACATATATATATATATATATATATAATGTCCACCGCTGTGGTCTCGAGGTAGCGTGCTGCCTTGTCACGCAGCGGGCCTGGGTTCGATCCCCGCTCGGGACAGTTTTTCTGGGTGAGGTTTTTATCGGGGTTTTTCCTCACCTGTAAGACAAATGTCAGGAAAACTTTAAGGCCCAAATGGTCCCCGAAATCATATGGCCATCGCTATCATCATCATTCATATTCATCTTATCACCATCATCCTTCATCGGTGTGGAAAGCAACGGGAAGCTACCACACCTATAATTCCCTAGTAAAGTTGCAAAGCGTAGCATGAAAATGCTATGATTGCAGTCAAGGACCTGCCCTCGGGCAGAATTACTATGGATGGATGGATATATATATATATATATATATATATATACTTACTTATCGTATGTTACATCATATACCAGATAATTAAAATGGTTAATTTATTATTTTAAAGAACTAATTATAGATACTATTTTAAAAATAGTATACAACAGGTGAAGTGACAATTAGCTTCTCGCAACTGGTAGAGCGATCAGTTTTCCTGTCTCTTAAATATTCCAATGTCTTTAAAGGCGCCCCTGAATAATGAGAGTGAAGAGAGGACGTAAGGGACCTCAGGGTGACTGCAGATATCTGACTACGGTAATGCGACTTGAAATCCTTGGAGGTTTTAACGAAAACACGGAGATAGTAGTATATGGAGAGATGAGATTGAAGTTGGTTGTTTTTAACGTTTCTTAGAAAGCTCTTTGCTCAGAATTTTCATTAAAACGCCTCTCACAAGGAAGACGTCCTTATCGTTGGAATATTACTTCCTGCCCTTGTTTCTTTACCATGTTTTGTTTGAAAACATATAAAAGTGCTTTACAAATCCTTCTACACTTAATACCAATATTAATCAAACTCAAAATTGTATAGAATTAGAAATTTAAACAAAGTTCACGTTGCAATCACAATTATGTGATATTGTTTGTGTAGAATGCATTCAATTTAATGTATTACTGTTTCATATTTTAAAATTATTTATATATTTAGCAGATTTCACATTGTATCACATCTTCCTGCCCCCAATTAATCTACTGCCATTCTCCTACACATCTGTCATTCCAATTTAGTGCAGCTCAAAACACTATCAATCCACGTTATTTTTTTGGCGTCCTCCTCTTCTTCTACCAGGTGGCACCCATTCTAGTATACTACTGGAATCTCTCCTCCCTTAATATTTTTACACGACCATAATATTCCATTGTAATTCTGCCCGAGGGCAGGTCCTTCACTGCAATCATAGCATTTTCATGCTATGCTTGCAACTTTACTAGGGAATTGTAGGTGTGGTAGCTTCCCGTTGCTTTCCACACCGGTGAAGGATGATGATGATGATGATAATGGTAAGTATTATGATGGTGATGATGGCCATATGATTTCGGGGACCGTTTGGGCCTTAATGTTTTCCTGACATTTGTCTTAGAGGTGAGGAAAAACCCCGATAAAAACCTCACCCAGAAAAACTGTCCCGACCGGGGAAGACCATAATATATTAATATATTAATTGTTTGCTTTTTATAATATCCAAAATTGTAGTTTGAATATTTATTTTTTTGTTTAATTATACTGTCCTTTATTTTATCTCTTCTAGAAATTCAAACTGAACGCCTTCAAAACTCCATTTCTGCTGAATTTAATTTATTTATTGTTCTAGATTTTAATTTTCATGTTTCTGCACAGTATGCCACCGTACTCCTTATTATTGTATTCAAATGCCCGTTTTTTGTTTTAGAACTGATTCCATAAAACACCTTTTCATTTTTATATTACAGATTTGCCATTATTTATCTTCTCATAAATTTCAGCATCATGATTTCCATCTGCATTAAATTTTGTTCGCATCGTTTTATTTTTCCTTGCCCGTCTTGTAAAACTAGATCTTTTGATATATCTCCTATTACACAAGTCTGCATTTTAAAACTTTTTTTCAGATGATTTATTTAAAATATGTGTTCATAAATCAATTGTTTACACTGATTCCAGAAATGATTTCCATTTTTGTCTATCACGTCAGGTTTTTGCACAAAATAAGAATTTATATTTTCACATTTTAGCTACTACAAGCACAAATATATTCAATCTTCATTTCACACAAGATAAATTTTTGTTAAAAATACATGTTAAAAATACTGTAGAGAACTGTCCTAATAATTGTCTGACTACCTTGTAACAAAACAGAGAGTAAATGATGTTTCATTAATTTTGAAACCTTCTCTTCTTTGACTTCCTTGAAGTTCCTCCATTTTTAGTCTCCCTCATCAACATCCAACAGTAGTTTCATTCCATGTTCCCTGGTACCTCCTCTCCATCTCTTCAATACCCTGGTGAAGACATTCACCTTGCTCTTCACTATAATGTCCCAGATTTTCGGGGAAGTAGTCGTTATGGAAACATAGAAAGTGAACTTTCACACTCATGTTACAATTCAACTTCTTGAAAATTTCCAACATATTTTCCACAATTGTCTTGTAATTAGGATCTAGTTCTTTTTCTCTGTGTCTCTACCATGAGTAATGTGTTCCTAGTTCTAGAAGATTCTTACTTTTAAGCCGTGAGCCTAGTAGTTCTGCAGATTCCTTTGGCAAATTCAGATCACGAACTAGATCATTAAGGCCACTTTGAGAGAATCGTGGAGTAAAGCCATCTTCAGGCTGATATATATCATCAGTATCGTCGTCAGTGATTGCATCAAGTTCATTTTCAACATTATATTCTGTCAGGTTCTCTAAAACAGCTGGAGGAAGAGGAACAGGCAGCTCTTCTTCATATGGAACTGACTTAATGGCTGAAAGGATGCCTGGATATACAATTTGGTTCTTTGTTTAAATTACACCCCAGAAAATTAAGCAAACAGAAGTAACAATCATTAAGGTGGTCTTTAGGCTCCCTCCACACCATAGAAATCGCAAATAGCATGCACGTTTTCTTCCTTTTTATCCACAATCATCATAACCTCTCAACGCAATAGCGACAACCTTTGTTCGGGGCCCACGCCTTATCCTGGTCATCAAGTTTCACTTTAAAATAAGCATAGGAAGCTTTTTCACAAAGTCTGTAATATCCGTTCTTTGCTTAAGCATTGTATAATTTCCACAAATATAGAAGAAAACGTTAGGATTGTTCACACACCTGCGTATAGACATTGTCATACTTGCACTCAACTAGAGAGATAAAATGAGAACAGCATTGATAGTGCAAGTGTCTAGAAGTCACCGAATAACAACCACAGCAGCAGTTGTGCCAAACTAAAGGCTTAGAGGTTTGAATTGACTAATTTCCCTCTAACAATACTCATTACCATCTGGCACATATTTGCTTTCACCAATAAATATATGAAAACAGATTACGTCCATTGTGAAAAAACTATACGTGATAGAAGAAAACTAAGAACAGTTCTGGAATCAGCATAAAAAAGTGAACTAATACAACGTTTTATCAAAATCTATACTTAATCCCATTTTTCGTATTCTTCATTAGTTTTCTTGTCATGTACTCTAAATCTTAGTTATCTTCTGCCACCAGTAACTGATCATCAGCAAATAGCAACGAATAAATTGTATATTTTTTCTGCCTTTATTTCCATAAGTGTATATTTGTTTTTTTACTGTGTTAAGACTTTTATGGATATATTTTGAATAAGATTGACGATAAACAACATCTTTGTCTTTTAGCAACTTCAGAACTCGATGTAATAGTTTTACTCTAGGGACAGAATTATCATTTAACTTTTTTATTGCTTGGATAATGTTTTTACTTCTTGTATTGAAAAAAAAGCTTCCCATAATTTAATCACGGTCACATTGTCAGAAGCTTTTTCTAAATAAAAATTGTTTATTATTTTCTCAATTATTTATAGTACTGTAGCGCAGAATACTTTCTTATGGAACGTGAATGCTAAACAACCAACACGTTCACAGATAGTCAGCTGTTGTATTTGGCTTTTGAAAAAGGTTTGCAAATAAATCCAGATCGAATAAAATAATAAATTATACAATAGAGAAGTAATGGACGCGGAAAATATATTACTTGTTTATTTTTTAGTAGGCCTAGTAATAGTATCAGTAGTTTTTGTTGTTACAGAAGCAAAGAAGGTAGTTCAGTCTAAGCTGAAAAAAAAAAGACTAATGCACTTGTTAAATTGTTTTATTTATATTTTTATAGTGTTTCTGATATCGTTTTTATTGTATATATCGTAAATATGTTGATAAGGTCTGTCATTTGGTGTATGATCTGTATTTCAAGTGCACTGTGTTATCATCATCATCATCATCATCCGGTATCATGGCAGCTGCCGCCGACTTCCGGAAACCAAACGCCATTCCTCTCTGTCCATCCATTGATCTTCCTCCATTCCTCTGATATTTATAGCTGCTTGTACCCCTTCTATCCAAGTTTTCTTCGGTCTTCCTCTCTTCCTCCTTTCCATTGGGATCCATT
Organism: Diploptera punctata; assembly: GCA_030220185.1. Classification (NCBI taxonomy): domain Eukaryota; kingdom Metazoa; phylum Arthropoda; class Insecta; order Blattodea; family Blaberidae; genus Diploptera; species Diploptera punctata. The sequence goes on from JASPKZ010005310.1 coordinate 17,716, forward strand.
CCATAACAATTTTTGGCAATCTTTGCTCTGGCATTCTTTTGACATGATCATACCACTGTAATCTTTTCTTTTCTATAATGTCTATGATGTCCGGCTCCTCTTGTACACCCATAATTTCCCTTATTTCTTTATTTCGTATTCTGTCCATTCTAGATTTTCCAGCTGATCTTAAAACATATATTTCTGTACTTAAAATTCGTTTCATTTCCCTGGTAGGAATTTGCCAGACTTCAGTCCTATATGTTAAAATGCTCTGAATTATTGTTTGACATATTTGTAATTTTCTATTTTTTGTAATATTTTTGCTCCACCAAACAGGGTTTAAAGCATTTATTACTTGTTTTGTTTGTGCGATTCTATTTTTAATTTCCACTGTGTTATCGCCTGAATGGTCTAATTTTGTTCCTAAATAAATGCATTCAATACTAGGTTTTAATTCTTCTCCAATGATGAAATTTATATTTTCCATTTCTTCTCCTATACACAGGTATTTAGTTTTCTCACTGTTCTTATAAAGTCCCCAATTTTCATATTCTTCTTTTAGTTTTTTAGACATATATTCTATGTCATCGTGGTCCTGTGCTATTATTACCTGGTCATCTGCAAAATTTAGTGAATATACATGTGTATTTTGGATGGGTATGCCCATTTTTTGACATTTTTCCTCCAGTCTCTTAGTACTCTTTCGAGATAAATTTTAAATAGAGTTGGAGATAAACTGCAACCTTGCCTTAAACCTTTTGTAATAGTAAATTCCTTTGTTATATGATTTCCAACTTTAAAACATTGAAACATCTCTTTTTGCTCTTTTATGTTTATCTACAAAACTGTAAAGGTGTATATAATTGCCTAACGTTTCATTTCCTGTGCCTTTCTTCTTTGTTTCTGTTAAAATTTCCAAATCTAGTTTCATTGTATCTATTTCTTTAATTACTTCCTCCATTTTATTTCTGCAGCATTGAATATTCTATGTGCCAATTTTCAAAGTCCTTTTTCTTAGCTTTAATTGTCCTAGAGTATTTTTCCGAGGCATGATGTTTGGTTTTTTAGCATTTTCTTCTTTTTATGATGAACGAGGAGCTGGCCCGATGCATCAACCCCCAACCTGCGGGACGGGTAATTTTTGTTCAAGGTTTTCTTCCTCTAGCCTTTGATAGTCCAGTATCTTACTGCAAGGCAGCAGCGCTAGTTTTGGTCCGCCCTGGATATTTTATTTTCCCAGTACCCGCAATATCTGGTGAGCATTCCCCTATCCGCCACCTGGGGAGGCGTCCGATGGGAGACTGGCAACTCTACATTAAATAATTAAAAAATAAATAAATATGCGAAGGTACAGTGCGATCAGCATAACACTGGACAGCAGACGCGGGGACTTCACTATACACTGCTGACGCACTCGCGGCGGGGAACGGACAGCGTAGGATCGCGGTGATACAACCATACACATTTTCTTAACTATTTTACAAATTGTCGTACTTACCAACTTTATTGAAGCAGGTGCTGGAACTGTTCACCTTCGTTGTCCATACATCTTTATAAAATTTGTTGTACAGATTATTATGGACTGTTGAACGTGACGGAATGTTTACACCCGGGAATCGTGTTTCAATAAGTCTTCGTACTTGGCTGGCAGACTGAGTTAACAAATATTGATCATAAATAAATACACGTTGTTCAGTAGAAAAATTATTAGCCATTATACAGTTCCCACTTTACACTTATACACACGTCATTCAATTTACACTTATACACGCCTGTTTTGTAAGATGCAAATTTTAAAATTGAAATAACTTATACGTACGCCATTCAGTACACAAGGAAAAGCGAGCGAGCACCTTATCTACTCGAAGCATACAATCTGACTGCAATCGTGGATCCGTGGGATGTGCTTGTATACTGCTGAGTCTGCGCACATTTCAAGTCCCGTGTCTGCACGTGTAAGCCTTCGTCACCGCGCAGCACAAACCCCGCGTCTGCTGTCCAATGCTATACTGATCACACTGTAGAAAAATAATTGGTATATTGAACTGAATCCCATGGAATAAGAATAGGCCTGTTTTTTTAATTTAATAAAAATTAATGTATAAAATATCATAAGGTCAAATAATACAGAAACACAGATAACACAATCTAACAACATACATAATTTTCATAGATTATGCTAAGGCATTCGACAATGTCTGCAGAAATAAATTATGATAATAATGAAGGATATTGGTATTTGACAGCAATAAAATTGTAATAGGAAGTGCTCAGTGAAACGAAATAATATAGCAGCAGCAATAAATCAAGGAGTAAGACAAAGGTGTCCACTTTCCCCGTCCCTTTTTTTATTTATCTATTGATGAAACCGTGACGAAATGATTTACATTAACATTTTATAATTGAGGCGGTTAGAAGCAAAGGGGTGTAAGTATAAGTATTGCAGTATTGAGAAAAATAGGTTTAAGTTGAACTTGTGTAAGAAAATCATAGGTAATTGAAAATATAACAATCTTACTTTATCTAGGCATACTCCTAACGTATTTAGATATTTCCCTTTGCAACTAAATAAAATTATACTTCAAGAATGTAATTATACATCAAACACTTTTTTTGCGAAAAAAAATCACTTACACCTCTTTGATAGTAACCGCCTCAATTAAAAAACAATAAATACACTTTTCTTTGTCGATTACCAAGTTTTAATATATAGTTCTGAAAATGACGCGCTTTATTCCAAGTAAATTATGCAAGTAAATTGTTTAATTTTGCTATTTAACTAATGCCCCAAATAGGAATCAATGACCAATCACATTTCAATGAATTTTGATTTACAACCAATCACAGTCGTGGTTCATCTGGATTTTATCAATTTAATTTTATCATATTAAAGAAAGCTCCTCCTTTTTAACATTCTGAATAGTTCAGAACATTATTTTGCAGTGACTGACTCTCTAAGAAATACGTTGAATATAACAATTTATATATTAAGATGTAAGAATCCTAGAATGCAAGTGGCTCTCAGATTGTATATATATATATATATATATATATATATGGTATGATAAGAAAAATAAATGCCTGGACGGGATTCGAACCCGGATCTCTGAGTCTGTACCTCAGTGTGATATCCATTACACTACCAGGCGAATCCAATTCAAACATTTATTTTTCTTATATATGTATTATACTCTCCATTATTACTAGATGTCGCGAGAACACTGTCTTCACTGCCATCTAGTAGCTGACTATATCAAGTAAGCAAATTAAAGAGAATATTTATTTTACTTTATAGCAGTGACGCTTTTATCGATGTTATAATTAAATATTTAACATTGAGCAATGCAAGCTTAATATGGTATATATATATATATATATATATATTGCACGAATGTAATCAAATACTGCTTGCGGGATATAATAAAAATGTTTGTAGCAATTGATTATACCACCAAAAAAAAAACACTGTTTGCACTTTCTTAAACGTATTATTTCCCAGGAATTTATGTTCCAGAAAAATATAATTGACATATTTACATCATAGGATATCAGAGATTAATTATCATCATCATCATGAACAAATTCGTTTTAGGCCATGTGGCCTGTACGGTAAACCTAGCGAAGATGGTCTTGATCTTTCCACCGATGTTTTGGTCTTCCTTGGTCCCTATGTCCAGTTGGGGTATATTGGAATGCCAATTTTGGAAGTCTATTTCTTGCCATTCTTCTCAGATGATTTTTCCATTCTTGTTGGTATTTTTGGATATCTCAGAGATTAATTAATAACCTATAATGTTGGTTATAAACAGTTAGACGTGTTTCATTTTTTCTCCACTAGGGTGCATTCTTACAATATTGCGATCCTTTGGCAATAAATAATATGATCTCGTTGCAGTGATGAACAAATGAAACATAACAAACGTTTCTCATTTGTTTTGAAACATCGCTGTTTACATTAAATAAATAAATAAATATATATATATATATTTTAAAATAACTATATTTAAATAGTTTTTTGTGAGTAAATATCTTAATTTTATTCGTTAAATTAGTCCTAATAAATGCCAGTCTAGATTTCCAAATTCTCTGGAAAAATTCACTCTCAGTTCGTGTATTTATCGATAATTTGGAAATCACTCGTGGCATTATGTAGGAAAACTTCAGTTAACAAAACAGAAGTTTTAACATATAGAGGAACAGATGTAATTATAGCTAAATTTATATTGGAAAGAAAAATAATAATTGAAGAGATTAATTATTTCCTACACTAAATCAATAAATTCAGTTATGTATGCGGTTCATAAAAATACCAGAAAGGATTAAATTTTATAATGTAACTAGCTAATACCCGGCTAAGCCTAAATACATCAAATGTGTTTTTATTTTTAGTTGGACAAGTTAAAAAAAATTACAGGTTAATTAAATCGTACAGTACACATTGCGACGAACCAAACATGGCGCTGGTGGTTGCAAGAGCCAATTTTTAATTTCGAATTTCAGGTAAACCCCAGTTCTAAAAGTCGGATATCGCTGATCTTTTGATAATAACTACTCAACTCGTTTTATTAACAGAATATACTTAGTTTCGTTGTGAAACATCGAACATAGCGACAGCTAGAGCGATATTTAAATTTTCGTTTCAGATGAGCTCTAATTTAATGGTTTTAAGAGAATATGTAGATGATGTCATAGCAGGCTTCACAGGAACCAAAATTCAATTGAATTCCTTTTTAAATTTTATTAATAACATTCACAGAAGTATTAATTTCACAATGGAATTAGAAACAAATAATAGTATAAATTTCTTGGATTTATCAATAAAACACATTGATAATAAGTTTGAGTTTGGTATCTTCCACAAACCATCTCATACTGATACCACTATCCATAGTTCTTCTCTTCACCCATATACTCATAAGATGGCAGCCTTTAATAGTTACATTCATAGACTTTTAAATATCCCTCTTTCACCCTTGGAATATAATAATGAATTGAATATTATTAAACAATTGGCTGTTAATAATGGCTACGACCCTGAAATTATAGAATGTTTAATTAAGAATCATGATGTGTTCCGTTGAGGTATTATTCAAAATTAATATAAAATTATGGAATATTCACCTGAAAGGTCCGTCTCCTCAACTTAATTAAGCATTTAACTGTAGTTCTTTCGGGACTTGTCCCATCATCGGCAGGATTCAAAACAGGTGTTTCACTAAAGATCTGGTAGAGGGGGTTGCATGTATTGGGTTCGTTTTCGTTTATCAGGCTGTTGTTGTGAGCTGCTTTCATGATTTCCATCTCTTCGAGTACGTTTATCTTCGCTGGATTATTTTCTCTGTGCATTACTGTTAGGGTGTTTTCAATACAGGAGTTTTAACATCAGATTCAAAGAACATTTTCGAGACTTCATTCAAGCAGAAGGGAAATCAAGCTATGCAAAACATGTTATCCATGAAGGACATCGCATGTTATATATTGAAAACACCCTAACAGTAATGCACAGAGAAAATAATCCAGCGAAGATAAACGTACTCGAAGAGATGGAAATCATGAAAGCAGCTCACAACAACGACAGCCTGATAAACGAAAACGAACCCAATACATGCAACCCCCTCTACCAGATCTTCAGTGAAACACCAGTTTTGAATCCTGCCGATGATGGGACAAGTCCCGAAAGCGCTACAGTTAAATGATTAATTAAGTTGAGGAGACGGACCTTTCAGGTGAATATTCCATAATTTTATATTAATTTTTAATTAAGAAGGTTCATTACAAAAAAGCAATTAACAAAGTTTTTCCTTTACCCAAAGAAAACATAAAGAAATATGTCGTAATGTCATACATAGGCCCACTTTCAAATAAAATATCTAAACACTTTAAAAAGTTGAACATTAATGTGGCATTTAAAACTAATAAAACTCTACAAAATATAATAAAAACAATAAAACCAAAACAAAAAAAAAAGAAAAATTATCAGGTGTATATAAATTGAAGTGTGGCACATGTGACAATGTCTATATAGGACAAACCTTTTATCTCTCGGATAAAGGAACACATGAGAGCATATAACAGAAATTTAGAAAATTCAAAATATGCTAACCACTTATTCCAATTTAATCATTGTTTCGATCCAAATTTTGAAATGTTACATATTTGTGATAAGGGTAAGAAGTTAGATCTTTTGGAGGCTGTATAAATTAATAAATTTAAAAGTAGTAAAAAACTGTTACATTCTCAACTTGATTGAATGAATCCCCTTTGTTAAATAAAAACAAATTAAATAAATATTGTTGTATTGTTGCTTAGATCAATTGGAACACAATTCATAAATTGTTAACAGTTGCTAAGAATTTATACTGTAATAAATATGAATCCCCCCCATGGGCTTTACCTTGTCGTGGTGAAGGGGCTCAGTACCTATTGACCCAGACGACTGGATAGGGAAGTCTGGTTTTTTAACTAGCTTGCTATCTAGTAAGAAGAGAAGGGAAGCGAACTAGCTCCAACGAGGGATACCTCAACGGCTTCAGAAGCGGATGAAGAAAATTGTTCTCAACGGTGAAGAAGGCGGAAGAGGAAACCTGCAATCCAAGGGGTAGATGGGACTCAACGCTTTGGTTAGCAACCCGTCTAGGAGAAGGAAACTCCGAAATAAATCCCCGATCCACTAGGAAGGTGGTTGTGCGTCTGGGCTGGTAACCCGACCAGTAAAAAAATTCCAAACTCATCTCTCTCACAGTGTTCAGCCGGACGGATTTAATGGACAACGACTTAAGCAGAAAAAGGATAAACGATTAGGGATTTGCGATAGAATAAATATTGTTACTTGGAACGTCAGAGTCTAGGGAGTAAAGAAACAGAATTAGAAAGAATACTTTATGAAAAAGATGTGCACATTGCGGTCATAACTGAAACAAAAAAGAAACTTAAAGGGACTAAAGAATTAAATAACTATACAACGATTTATAGTGGTGTTCCTGGAAATGTAAGAGCACGAAGCGGAGTTGCAATATTAGTACATAAAAAATGGAAATCTAAGATTGTATATTATACATATGTAAATGAAAGAATTGCAACATTAAGGATGAAAATTGATAGAGGACATTTAACAATTGTAGGTGTTTATGTCCCAGTTGAGAATAAGAAAGATGAAACTAAACATTTCTATGAAGATCTTAAAAAAAAAACACACTTGAAACCGTTAATAAAAATGATCATGTTGTAATATGTGGCGAATTCAATGCAAGAGTAGGCAATATTCCAATACCAGGAATAGTGGGAAAATTTGGAGAACAACACTTAAATGAAAATGGAGTACAGCTTAGACAATTTTCAAGCAATTACCATCTTAAAATTACTAACACGTTCTTCAAAAAACGAGATATAAATAAATACACATGGAGCGCAAGAGGACTCAGAACAATAATAGACTATATTCTAATTAATGATAAATTAAGACAACAACTCCAAGATGTACAGGTATAGAGAGGCTGCAATATTGATTCCGACCATTTTTTGGTTATGGGAAAATTTTAAATTATGGTTAAGATGGAAAAAAAGCAAAAATCAGGAATAAATCAACAAATGAAGAAGTATACAAAGTATACTGTTGCAAGAGGAAAGCATAAGAAAATTATATCAACAAAAACTACAGCAATACCTGATGCACACACCAACTAGCGATATATTAGATGATGAATGGAATAATATTAAAAAATGCATTGAAAAGGCAGCCCAGGAAGCAATAGGGGAAAAAAGAAAAATTAGAAGCAGAAAAGGAGTAAGAATTTGGAATGAAGAAAGAACTGACAATTAAAGAAAAACATAATTCATATAAACAGTGGCTTCAACAAAAAACAGAAGAATCGAGACAACAATATGTGGAAAAAAGGAATATAGCAAAACAAATTATTAGGACAGCTCATCAATATTCTTGGAATAATTTTATAAGTGAAATAGAAAATGATATTCATGGCAGACAAAACTTTGCACACAAAGTTATAAAACTTTTAAATAAATCAGAAAAGGATACTGCAAAGATAGATGTTATTAAAAAAAGAAAGATGGATAGAACACTATACAAATTTATGGTGTAAGAAAGAAAAGAATCGTATCCAGATAATGAAACAGGAGAAATTAAAACTGATATGATTACATTTGATGAACTTCAAGAATCCTTAAAAGAAACCAAAAACAGAAAAGCAGCTGGTCCTGGTCAGATAAATATGGAACTTCTAAAATATGGTGGAACATTTCTACATTGGAGAATATTGCATTTGTTTAATGAATGTTGGAGAAACTGCAGAATACCATAAAGTTGGAATATAGCTGAAGTCATATCGTTATTTAAGAAAGCAGATAGAAAAGAATGTAAGAACTATAGAGGAATTAGCCTACTTAATTCAATTTATAAAATCTATTCAAGGGTTATAAATAAAATACTTAAAATAATCGCAGAAGCAATACTTGAAGAAGGTTAAAATTACTTTAGAACGGGGCGATCAACAACAGATAATTTAATAATTAAATTAATGTTTTTATTACCTCACCTCATATCCTTTTTCTTCTATACTGCAGTTTCGGAGCTTATCTCCATCGTCAGTAGCCTCTGGTCGACCGGTGTTATGTCGTTTCTTGGCGGTTTCCTTCTTACTTCTGTCGGTGGACCGATGAACCTCTGGATTAGGTCAAAATTTGCGGGAGTTTCAAAATTCATGAGTTTTTCTTTTTTGTTTTTTTGGATGTGGATTTTTTCCCAGACTGTGAGTTCCTTTAGTTTATCTGTTTGTTTGATTAGGCTAGCTTCTGTATCTATTAAATGTTTTCAGACCAAGCATGGGCTGCTACTGCTGACTTGTCCACTTCCCCCTTTTTACATTTCTAAGGTGTTCCTTCAATCTAGTTTTTAAATTTCTTTTTGTTTTTCCTATATAGATTTTGTCGCAATCTTGACATTTGATCTGATATATTCCTGATTTATATTCTTGTCCAATTTTTTCATTTTTGTTGGTTTTAATTATCTTGTTTAGGCTGTATTCATTCTTTGGGGCCAATCGAATGTTAAACTTATTGAAAATTTTCTGGAACTTGTGGTGTTTTACAGGATGGTAAGTGAATTTTTTGAATCTTATGTTCTCTTCTGTTTGTTTTTTAAGTGTGCTTTCATTAATTAGTTTTTGCCTTTTGACTTATTTATTTTCTTGTGTACCATGGTACACAAGAAAATAAATAAGTTCAAAAGGCAAAAACTAATTAATGAAAGCACACTTAAAAAACAAACAGAAGAGAACATAAGATTCAAAAAATTCACTTACCATCCTGTAAAACACCACAAGTTCCAGAAAATTTTCAATAAGTTTAACATTCGATTGGCCCCAAAGAATGAATACAGCCTAAACAAGATAATTAAAACCAACAAAAATGAAAAAATTGGACAAGAATATAAATCAGGAATATATCAGATCAAATGTCAAGATTGCGACAAAATCTATATAGGAAAAACAAAAAGAAATTTAAAAACTAGATTGAAGGAACACCTTAGAAATGTAAAAAAGGGGGAAGTGGACAAGTCAGCAGTAGCAGCCCATGCTTGGTCTGAAAAACATTTAATAGATACAGAAGCTAGCCTAATCAAACAAACAGATAAACTAAAGGAACTCACAGTCTGGGAAAAAATCCACATCCAAAAAAACAAAAAAGAAAAACTCATGAATTTTGAAACTCCCGCAAATTTTGACCTAATCCAGAGGTTCATCGGTCCACCGACAGAAGTAAGAAGGAAACCGCCAAGAAACGACATAACACCGGTCGACCAGAGGCTACTGACGATGGAGATAAGCTCCGAAACTGCAGTATAGAAGAAAAAGGATATGAGGTGAGGTAATAAAAACATTAATTTAATTATTAAATTAAACCTCATAGTGTTCTTTCCCTGTGAAAGTTAAATAAACAGATAATTTATTCATATTACAGCAAATATTTGAAAAAAATAAGAGAACATAACCTACAGACGCATGTTGCTTTTATTGATTTTGAGAAGGCATTTGATCGTGTTGAAAGAGATAAGTTATGGAAAATAATGGATGTACATGGCTACCCAGCAAAATTAATTTACGTGATAAAAAGTTTGTATGTATAGTCTCAAATTATAATAAATATAGGCACATCAAAGACCGAAGCTATTTTAATAAATAGAGGTGAAAGACAAGGGTGTAGTTTATCACCTACCCTTTTTAATCTATATATTAACGACATCATCCAAAATTGGAAAAGTATTGTTAATATAGGTATAAGAATAGACTGTTTTAAAATATTAAACGTTTTAATTATGCTGATGATGTGGTTATTATTCAAGAAAATGAAAATAATTTGCAGTACTCTTTACATCAATTAAATCAGTTATGCCAAGAATATAATTTCAAAACATCAAAAGAAAAAACAAAAATAATGGCATTTTGGGGAAACGATCATATAAGATCAAAACTCGTAATAGACAACAAACCTCTGGAAGAAGTAACACATTTTAATTATCTGGGTTGTAATTTTACTATAAACACAAAAACTGAAAGAGACATAAATATGAAACTGTCGAAATTTCAAATGATATGCGGAACTATACATAAAACATCAAAGAATAAAACAAGAAGACATACTAGATTGAAGTTTTATAAACATTGGCAGTTCCTGCATTTCTTTATGGCAGCGAAACTTGGGTAATGACCAAAAAATTGCAAAGTAGAATACAAAGCGCAGAAATGAACTTCCTTAGAAGAACAAAAGGCTGCACAAGATTGGATCGGATAAGGAATGAATATATAAGAACAGAGTTAAATATATATCCATTGGATGAGAAAATCAGAGAATATAGAGAGAAATGGTTTACACACGTGGAAAGAATGAATGTATCAAGATTACCAAGAGCAGCATTCAACTACAAGCCAAGAGGTTCAAGGAATGTAGGAAAAGATAGACAGAACAACTGTGAGGCGGAACAGGCAATTTGCCTAGCCCGTGAAGTGAAGAAGAAGAAGATAAATATGAAAATCATATAAAACTTTAAGTTTAATTTTTTTAAAATTAAATATGGTAGAAATTATTTGAAACAACATTAACAAAGAACCGTATACTAATACTGATGAACTATAACCCAAAGAGTAAAATAAATGTTAGAAAACGGAAGACAACATTCGCTCAACAGTGTTTAAGAACAAAACCTTATGAGGATTAATCCATGAGGTTGTTATTGTAGATGATGATGATAAAATACTTAGGTTCCAAGTGTTATGTTATATGGAGCTGAATACAGATTAAGCCTACATACAAACAAATTACTGCCTACAGAATTATAAAAATTATGGATGCTCTAAAAGATATTTTACAAGTTATTGAAAAAAGAAGACTGAAATGGTTTGACCATGTAAACAGGATACCAGATGACAGTGTACGTAAGATGCTGTTAAATTTTGAAGCGGAGGAACGCAGAAGAAAAAGGAAGACCAAAAGAACAGTGGATTCAAGGAGTGCATAGGATATGGTGCCGAGAGAATTAATAGAGAGTGATGCAGAGAAATGGATGTATGGAGGAATAAAATTTACAATGGGTTGTAGGAAAACTACTGTATTGTAGATAAATACCCAATAAAATTATTATTATTATTATTATTATTATTATTATTATTATTATTATTATTATTATGCAAGAAACAAGATTGCCCAAGACAGCATATCATTATAAACCAAAAGGATTAAGGAATGTAGGAAAACCTATGAAGAGATGGAATTCGGAACAGGCGAATCGCCAAAACCTTGAAGTAAAGAAGAAGATTATTATTATTATTATTATTATTATTATTATTATTATTATTATTATTATTATTTTATACTTTCTGTTTTCCTTTTCAGCTCTATATTGTAATTTTGTATTATTAATTTAACTTAGATAATTGGCATTTGTTAATATCTGAGTGATATATTTGCTCTAACCTTGGCCTGATCCTTACCCCGTGTAAAGTATTAAATAGGCCTACATGTATTAATTGGGGTTTCTCGTTTAATTATATTTCTATTATAATTATAATTATTATTAATCATATAATATGTTGTTTGTACTTACATGAAATTTACATTAATTTTAATGCCTTTAAACCCATCATAATTAGTATAGTATATATATAATTTATGAATATATATATATATATATATATTGTATCTGGCAATTGTCTTTAACGATCTCCGATAAACATAAAATTGAGACAATGGAAATGCATTTCTGATATCCGTTGCAGGTGTATCTTCAATAGATCAGAAGAGAAGTCAAGATATCAGATATGAATTACAAATATATAATATAAACAAGAGAATATACAGAAATGCATGTAAATGGTTTGAACATGTATCAAAGAATGCCAAATAATCGTTTATCAAAACAGATGCTTCACTATAAACCTCAAGGCCAAAGACCGAGACGACGTTGGAAGGACGACCTGTAGCATATTGTGCAGCGGGGAGCGGAACGGGCCAACAGCCCCATACCTTTAAGATGATAATATACATAATCTATACTCTATACTGTATACTGAAATGTGTTTGTGTATTTGTACTGGTTGAGTGGAAGAGAAGTCTTATGGCCTTAAGTTTGCTAGAATAAATAAAACATTATTTTATTATTATTATTATTATTATTATTAATCCATCCATCCATAGTAATTCTGCCCGAAGGCAGGTCCTTCACTGCAATCTTAGCATTTTCAAGCCATGCTTGCAGCTTTACTAGGGAATTGTAGTTGTGGTAGATTCCCGTTGCTTTCCACACCGGTGAAGGATGATGATTATGATGATGATAAGGATGGTGATGATGATGATGATGACCATATGATTTCGGGGATCGTTTGGGCCTTAATGTTTTCCTGACATTTGTCTTACAGGTGAGGAAAGACCCCGATAAAACCTCACCCAGAAAAACTGCCCCAACCGGGGATCGAACTCGGGCCCGCTGCGTGGCAAGGCAGCACGCTACCTTCGAGACCACAGCGGTGGATTATTATTATTATTATTATTATTATTATTATTATTATTATTATTATTATTAAAAAGAACATACGCTACTTGAAAAATATAAAGATCCTAGACAAGATTAGGACCTCGAACATTAAGGAGTCTACATAAGAATGAAATAAAACCGATCCGATTGAGGGTCTTTCCACTTTTCAGCGGTTGCCCTTTTACCAGCCAGCTGCTGGCCCTTCACATCCACATGTGTCAATCACAGAGGTAGATGATCAACAGCCAGTGTAGGGGTGACATGTGGTTAGCATGTCGAGTCCCCCAGCCGTTATAGCTGGTTCCTCAACCTGGAGCCGCTACTTATTGTAGCTACCCAATTGCCTCACGATGCTGGGTGGGCACCGGTCCCATACTGGCCGAAATACCATGAGAAAATTTCTTCCCCCATGGAGACTCGAACCAGCGCAAGTCCCGTAGCTCTGCGCCAAGGCTTCCTACCTTAACCGCTCGGCTACGGCGCGGGACTATGAAATAAAACAATTATTAAAATATTTCTTAGTTGACTGAATTCCATGATTTATCAATTAGAACGTTTCACCTGTGAAACTCGACTTTGTGAACATAAATTTCAAGGGATGAAGGAAGGATTACAAGTGGTATAGACTATAACCACCAGGGAGCAGGTGACCCTTTTGTGGAAGACCACAGAACTACCGCAAATATACCACTCATAAATCATTCCTAGAAAATGCTTACCCCATACAGTTCTCTATTCAATTTCTTGCATTTGTGCATACTAAGGCTAACATTACCACATTGTAAATGCATATCCTGATCCCAGGTGGCAGCACCAGCTTACAAGGCAAGACTAATTACGTCCTCAATTAGATTCTGGAGCATTTGGTTACGTCACTCGGAGGGATTACAACCTTCTACGGTAATTCATAGACCTTGTTTGTCTTTCAAGTTTTCTTATTCTCTTCTCTAGCAACAAAAAATACATTTTAACATTATTCCCTAATGGATATAAACATTCTTGTCTCACTTTCAGCATCCTTCGATTCTCAGCTTCCTCAGATCCTCCAAAATTCCATCCATTTAACGCAGTCTCGGTCGTCCTAATTCCCTTGTCCTTAAAATTTACACTACATGAGTACCTCATGTTCAGTAATTATTTGTACAGCCCTGCACATTGCAATTTTGAAACTGTAATTGATACTAAAACTAAAACTACGTTTTATTTTTATTTAATTAATTTAATTGATATAATCACATCAGGAGACTTATACTACTGAGAGAGCTCAGAGTTATATCTTATAGCTATTCTCCCTTGTCGCATATTGTTGCATCTTCATAAGTAATGCCACGAGTGATTTCCAAATTATCTAGAGAATTTGGAAATCAAGAGTGGCATTTGTTAGGACTATTTAACGAATAAAATTAAGCTGTTTACTCACAAATCATTATTTAACTATAGTTATTTAAAAATATTTATATATTTAATGTAAACGGCGATGTTTGAAAACAAATGAGAAGCGATAGGTATGCTTCATCTGCTTCTTTTGTTTATCACTGCAACCAGATCATACTATTTATTGCCAGAGGAACGCAATATTGTAAGAATGCTCTCTAGTGGAGAAAAAATGAAACACATCAAACTGTATATTAATTCATTTCTGATGTCGTATGATGTAAATATGACAATTATATTTTTCTGGATTGTTACCTGGGAAAAAATACATTTAAGAAAGTGCAAACAGTGGTTTCTTTTTTTGGTGGTATAATCAATTGCTACAAATATTTTTATATTAACTCCCACATGCGGCATGTGTTGACATTCATGCACTATATATACAATCTGGTAGCCGTATTTCTCATGGCCTCAGTCACTGCAAAATAATGGTCAGACCTGTTCAGAATATTAAAAAGGAGGAGCCTTCTTTAATATGGTAATTATAACACTGATAAATATTTCGTGAAACACGACTTTGATTGGTTGTAAAACAGAAATCATTGAAACGTGATTGGTCATTGACTCCCATTTGGGGCATGAGTTAAATAGTCTTTGTAAATGAACTCAGTCTTGACATATCGGTCTTGGACGAAGTCCATGTTTCACTGCCATATATTAATACTGGCTTTACCACAGTTTTATATAGATTACATTTTGTTTTTCTTCTAAGAAGCATTTACTTAAAGTGTCTCAATAATCCAAAATATGCTTTATTGGCATTTTGAATTCCCCACCCAATTTCTTCACTGGTGTTGTTAGTATAATTAATTACGGAGCCAAAATTTATATAACTAGAAACTCTCTGAAATTTCTATTGATACGTATTTATATGTGCAATTTGTGTTAGATCTCTTTTCTGTTTTTATTTTGTTACCAATAATCATATAGGGGTCTATTCAGTTTTTTCTTAATTCTTTTCAACCCCATTTTTCTTCTCTTTATTTACTCTGGTTTAGCTTCTCATGCGCAGTGTGGCAAGAAGTAATAGACTCTAAGTACTAAAACATACGATTAATAGTAATAACTGGAATGCGCACAACATAGGAACTCCAAACGAATGGTTCGTTCCCCTCTAAGGTGTAATGAATAATATGTGATTTTGGAGTGGGGAAGGTGACTTTATGGGAGGAGTCATCACCCTTATAAGGCGAGGATGTGTGTGAAAACTTTCTCACACTCATACGTTCTACAAGAAACAAATCATACAGCAACCGTTCGCGACCTTTAGTAAATTTTAAAATCTTAAATTTTAAAATCCAAAATAATTAGTAACTCGAATTTTGAGTGATATTAAATACACGTGGTTTTAAGTAAAATCATCAACTCCACTCCGAATTAGTGAGGTATAAAACATTGTAATTCTATAATTCTATATGCAAAATTATTCAATAAACTGGAATAATAAGTTTATAATATAAGCATTCCTGAGTTACCATATTTTACCTTGAGCGAACCGGCACAGCAGACAGGCGAATATAGAAGACTGCGTAACAGTGAGCTACATGATCTTTATGTGAAACCAGATATAACAAGAACAGTAAGCCACGTAGACTGCGATGGGCAGGACATGTGGCAAGAATAGGGTGAGGAAGAGGGGCATGGAAACTCCTGCAGAAAACCAGAGGGAAATCGTCCAGTAGGTAGACCAAGGATGAGATGAGAGAATGACAATCATGATTTGAAGGAGATAAATTATACAGGAAATGATTGGTAAACATTAGCTCAGGATAGGGATGTATGGAGAGCTTATATCCTTAATACTCGATAGTTCCCGGGGTTGGTTATGTACTTCAGTATCTGTATAAAGTGATCGTGTTAAAGCGGGTACTTATCCTAGTATTGGGATTGCACATAGTATGTCATGCTGGACAGGTCCTTAAGAGACGTAACGTATCTGTTTGTGGAGAATTCTCCTGGGTCCTAAACAACACAAAGTTGGCAAGACTGGAGCAGAGTTTCTGTTTATACCATTAATCAAACATTTGCTACAAGCCCTTTTACATGTACTACAAAATGTCAACAATATATCTTTATAAATCAACCTGGAAGTAAAGCATACTATAACAAAAGTTCGTCACGCAGGAACTACGTAAACTAAGCAAATTCTTCAGCGAAATTGTGTAATTTACCTGACACTAACGTCATATCGCATTACTCCTATATACGTGAAGGCAATAACGTCAATGGCCGGACATTTATTCAATGACAAATAGCTTAGAATATTCTTGTATACTTCACGTGAAATTGAAATGATAAATATTTCGTGAAACACGACTTTGATTTACCATTATTAGCTTCTACCCTTATTCTGATTGTTAACTGCAATTCAAAATTGCTGTAAAAGTGCACTGTGTAATTGAAATGGATTTTCTGCAATAAAAGGTACTGTAATATATATATTTTAAATACTTTTCTTTTAATATTTTGATGTTAAGTTACATTTTATGTAATTCAGTAATCAAGTGAGTACTTAATCTAATAAATAGTATTTTTATTGGTAATTCTTAACGTTTTATTTGTCTTTTTTTTATTGGTCTTTTTTTGTATTTTTTAGGTCATAAATGCATTTTTTATTTTGAATTTTTTACCAATTTATAGGTCATTAAATGCCTTGCCCTATTAATGACAAATTGCTATTGGGCATTGTTATTAAATAAAATTACGAAATTGCCCGGAAAATGTTTTTTTAAATCATTTTTACCCAGGTACCTTGGGCATTGTTGTTAACTGCCTTGAATTAACGTTATTGCCCATCAAAAGAGATCATTAACGTTATTAGTAAAAGTTCCTTATTCGCGGGGAAATATGTTCCGTAAAAATGCTGCGAATACAGAAACCGCGAATATGGAAGGGTAATTTGTATGGGTATATAGGAAATATGTTTCAAGGTTCCAGAATAAAATAAAAATTATCAAAGTAAAATCAATTAATGAGAGATTTTGAACAATTTCTATTAATTATTACTGTCAGCCTTAGGCAAGGGGCTTAATTTTTTTCTGTTTTGCCGCTTTTAAAAGACTTTCAATTCAGATTGATATTCAGCTGTGAATTCAGCGATAGAATTCCTTATTTTCTTTAGATTTCTTGATGAATCGTACAGTTGATTCATTAGTATTGAAACAGCGTGATATAGACGCAAAGTACTCCCCAACGCGTAAATGGGCAAGCATTTTCTGTTTTTACTTTAAGCGACAACACTACATTTTTCCGCTTCGTAACTAATTTTCTTTCATTTTACTCGACATTATAAATTGGCAACAAAGTAAAAGAGACACGTGTTATTCAATCAAATTATTCCAACGAATGACAAGTTGAAACAATAAAACACCGATCGTGGTGTGGGGAGCATTTATATCGGGCATAGCGGCGCGTGAAATACGACGGCGGTGGCTTTTAACAACGAACATCAGGCTTAGAGACAATAAGGTTTGTTTCACTTTGATATTAATTTGTCCATTTGGTTTGAATCGGTCTTTGTAAAAGTCCCCTTGGCACGTGCCTGCAGTAAAAAAAAAAAAGTTGCCGATGATTTAATAAAGGTTACTAATCCTTTTAATATACCGACTGGATCCGCGAATAAAGACAGTTTTAGCCGCGAATACAGGATTTGTGTCGCAATTGTTTAACCCGCGAATAAGGAACCGCGAATAAGGAGCTTTTACTATTACGGGATTTCGGGAATCTATGCCACCTACATAAATTCAAATAAAAAAACAGAAAAACACAAATTTATTGTTGCCGTATTTAAATAATATTACCTGATATGTTGATATATGTTGATTTTTCTCCCAAGAAACGTGAGAAATGCCTTAAAATGAACTGAGAAGTTAAGGTCAAAGTAACCAATTATCACCATATTTACAATGCAAAATATGTATTAGTCATTGCTCAGACAGTGTAGAAAACTTATCACAAAAAACCCGCTAATAAACAAGTGAACAGTAAACTAATTTGGTGTACGCTAAGTCGCTCATTTTATCACCTAACTTGCCCAAACTAACACTAACTGGTCCATTTTCTTATCCAAACTTGACCACTAATGTAGGTGGACTTCCGGGATAGAATCCTCTTATATGTGAGTAAAATGATGGTAATTGGCTCCAGTGGGAGCGTATGTTATCACATGGGCCAACATGACGCTTGAAGTCACTTTTTCTCCGATAGAATATTCACAGATGGCACAGAATAGCCCATTTCTTCAGCTGCGTTGGAGAAACTCAATTTCTGATGCAACATATTTAAAAGTGTCGCAATGGAGTGAAAACAAATCATGCACAACCGTAAGTAATTTCCTAATGTGCAACTACATAGTATGTATCGTGAAGAACAATATCGATTGATGAATTAGCGAGAACAACCCCTATTAAGCCTGCGATCGTAAATAGAAAAACAAATCCTAGTGATCATAAGCAAGGTGCTCTATTTTGCATTTTTCTGCATACTTTGTACCAAAATTGTAATAATCTGAAATGTACGCACATTATATTTAAATAAAGAAAAGCCTGGATGCCCTCCCAATATAGAGTCATCCGAAAGCCAAACTTGGCAAGATCCCGCGTGATCGACTATTCCGATTGAGGTTTTAAGCGGTTTCCCTCAATCCAATGAGCTAATGCTGGAATAGAATCCCAAAAGGTCCGCTTCCGACTTCACTCTGCTAATTAACTTCAAATTTGAATTCAAAATTTAAACCGGGGCTAATGTATTTTTCAGGAACCCGGGGTTCTACCTATTAAGGAGGACCAAAATGGATCGCTCACCGCCAACACCGCAGAGCTTTCCATCTATCTGTCTATCTACCAATTTAAATAATTTCTACCGATTAATTTTTCATTAATTTATTTATTCCAAATATTAAAATGTTACACAAATGTATTTTATAGGGTATATTGCCTATTAAAGACTTATAATTCTGTGTGGTATACATTTGTACGAACCATACATGGTGGTTGGTAGGGTCAAATTTAAATTTCGAGTTTCCAGTAAACCTCCATTTCTAATGGTCAGATTTAGCTAAATTTAAGATAGAAAAATCCAAGGGATAAGTCATGTCGGAGGGAGTTTAAGCCGTGGGTCCCGAGTTTGAAGATTGTCAGGTTCGTAAAATAACTACTTCTTTGTTCTTCGGCTTTCCCTCACTTATAGGTTTGCCGTCTTCAGTTTCCATTTATCTCTATCATTCCAATCTCCCTCTTCCAAATTCCTATAATCCATTATAGTTCTGACGTAGGTTTTCCATTTCCATCTTGGTCTGCCACGTTTATTTCTTCCAGGGGTTGACCACTGGTATATATTTTTTGGCCATCTTTCATTTTACATTCTTTGTACATGGCCATATCATTTTTTAAGCGTTTGATTTTTAATCCTCTTAACAACAGATGTGGAGACATTCATTTCTCTCCAAAGGAATTCATTTCTTATTTTATCCTGTCTTGTTTTTTGGAGGCTTCTTCTAAAATAATCAAATTCAACTGTTCTAATTTTATTATTTTGTAATTCCGTCAACTTCAAGGCTGAAAAAAGAGGCCGTTCAACAAAATGTAACCGATTTTCCTCCATCTGAGTAATACGTTAGTTGCCTAGTAGATGTCCCTTGAAGCGATATACTGAATACGTGTCACTCACGACATATGTAGGGACATAAGCGTAACTAAATCAGTTTGGTCAAGAAATACCAAAAGGGAAGATCATGGATCCACTAGGGTTGTAGAGCCATAAGATGGATGGGCAGACGGATGGATAGATGGAGCATTTATAAGTTCTAGCTGAATGAAACAGAAACCCTGTAATCGCCAGTGATATCAATGAATGAATAAATCAGGGTAAAAATCACTCTTTATAGCACTTCTTTCACAGTAACCTCTGCCCGCTCCTGGAATTTCCTTCCTCGAGATATCAGAGATTGCCGCACACTTGGCACTTTTAAGTCACCCTTATACAGTTACCTGCTATCTAATAATTAATTTTTATCTATTTATTTAAATTTATACTATAAAATTAATAATTTTTTCTCGTTTTTTTATATACCTTATACATATTATATTTAACTGGTTTAATCTAGAGTAAATAAAAAAATACATTATAAATAACAATTGTATTGTGTGTATATATATATATATATATATATATATAATATATATATATAGACTATAAAACAATCATTTATGTTTATTTTGATTTAGATGTAAGACTATTTTTTTAAAACCTGGTTGAGTGGCAGACAAGGCCTTAACTCTGCCAGGTAAAATAAATATATTATTATTATTGTTATTATTATAAATCGCAAACGCTCTGTAACATAAACATTAATGTGAAATATATAAAAAATAAGGTCAATCCTATCAGCTTAATTGAAAATTCAAGAAGGCTTAAACAAAAGCTGTGATTTTTAGAGAATTCTAAAGCTATTCAAGCTGTTCTCGTGGAAAAAAAAATATATTTGTAGATCTTCGCCGATACTATCTAGTAAAAATATATAACAAATTAAATTTAGCCTGCTAGAACGAATAAGGGAAAGAGCCTCTGATTATTCCTTAAATTGGTAAATTACTTATTTCTCGTGTCAGTTATTTTATTATGGCGGACCGCAGTGAAAACGAAATGGTGCGTTATTATTATTCAATAAAAACTCAAATCAGCAAATTAAAATTTAAAAGATCTAAATAGTTTCAATAGCGAAGCTATCATTTTCAAGACTAATTATTATTGAATTAATTAATAATAGTCTTGAAAATGATAGCTTCGTCATTGAAAGTAGTTGGCTCTGTTATTATTACGTATGTTGTGAAATTATAAGAAAATTGTCCACCGCTGTGGTCTCGAGGTAGCATGCTGCCTTGTCACGCAGCGGGCCCGGTCGGGACAGTTTTTTTGGGTGAGGTTTTTATCGGGGGTTTTCCTCACCTGTAAGACAAATGTCAGGAAAACTTTAAGGCCCAAACGGTCCCCGAAATCATATGGCTATCATCATCATCCTTATCATTATCAGCATCATCATCATCATCCTTCACTGGTGTGGAAAGCAACGGGAAGCTACCACACCTACAATTCCCTAGTAAAGCCTTGGGGCAGAATTACTATGGATGGATGGATAAGAAAATTAAGTAATCTCTTGTCGTTAGCTTTCATCTGATTTTATTAAAATTATTAAATTAATGAAACCAATATTGATGTACACTGCTCAAAACAATTAGAGGAACACTTGTAATAAATTGAATAAGTAATTGTTTTTTAAAGCTGTGATGCTGAAAGTTGGACAATATGTAAATTGAATTATTAATTTTATCATTGGATACAGATTTTAAAGATCCATGGCCTAAATACAAAGAAATTAACTCAAATAACAAATATAGAGACATTTTTTTGTTTTGGAAGGCACTGGCCACTTCTAATTGGTAAGCTTCCTGATGTTGCTATAGTGACGAATGTTGATTATTGCTTTGTTTATTGAAGTCTCTGACAAAATGAGGCATTTAAATGAGTTTGAAGTGTATCATGCTCTACATCTGTCAATCTCTGCGACAAGTGGATAGAGAGCTTTGGTTTCTCCTTCCGTGGTGTCCAGGTTACGCAACAGGCACAGAGAGACAGGTCAGTATTGTAGAGGACGTGGGCCAGGGCCGTAAATTTAAAACAAGCCCCCAGGATGACAGATACGTTGTTCTTTCTGCTCTTCGACAGCGTATAAAAACTGCAAAAGACCTGCAGAATGACCTTCATATGGCTTCCGGAATCCGGGTTTCAGACCAAACCATAAGGAACAGATTAAGGAAAGAGAATATTCGTCCAAAAAGGCCCGCTAAAAAACCACGCTTAACAAATGGGCATAAGGCAGCAAGACGTACGTATGCTGAAAACCATGGTGATTGGAACCTGAACCAGTGGGAGTCTGTGCTCTTCTCGGACGAATCCAGGTATCGTCTTACACGTTGTGATGATCGATTGAGGGTGTGGGGACGGCCAGGAGAAAGATTTTCTGCAGAGGCTGTACACGAAATTGATAAATTCGGAGGAGGTTCCATAATGGTGTGGGCCGGAGTTATGTACAACAATCGTACGGACCTTGTACTTGTTCCCCAGCGACTGAATGCTGTCCGGTATATCGAGCACGTTCTGGAAGAGCATGTAGTACCTGCTGCCATTGGAGTAGGCCCTGGATTTCTGTTTATGCAGGATAATGCCATGGCACATTCTGCGGCCTGTTCACCAGGATTTCCTTCCTGAGGAGGAATGAAATTTGAAGTAATGGAGTGTCCAGCGGTCAGTCCAGACCTCAACCCTATTCCATACTTGTTTGATCTTCTAGACAGGAAGGTCAGTAAACCGACAATCAAGCTCCACAAACTCTGGCAACAACTTGTAGATATGCTGTCTCTGCTGTGGATTGGGAGAATATCCCGCAAGAGGAAATCCAGAATCGTATTGGGAGCATGCCACGAAGGTGCCAATGTGTCATCGAATGTCGTGGAGGCCATACACGTTAACTAACTCTATATAACGAGTGTTTAACTTTGAAAAATAATAACAAGATTCAATTGCTAACATCGCGGAATTCTTTGAAAAGTTAAAATTGTCAGCGTTATTCATTTGTTTTTACTGACATGAGCAATAAATAAATAAATAAATAACCACAAATAATGTCCTTTATTAATTTCATGTTTGTACCTTTATCCAATGAAAAAATATTTGCATATTTCATAGTGGTTCCTCTAATTGTTTTGAGCAGTGTATCTTATAGGATACATTTTTAATTTTAAGCTTAACAGGACTTGGCTCAGTATACTTCACTCGTGAGGTGATCTGGTCCATAAACAAACCAAAACCGAGACACATTGCAAGTGGGTGCACATATGCGTTATTTGCACTAATCTAATCACTATGTGTAAATCTTAGGCTTCTTATTCTCAACACAATAAAATAAGTTAAAATATACCTTCTTAGGTAAGATCCGTCGTCCTGAACTTATAAAATTTGTATTCTTTATGCCTGTAGGCCTTTCAGAACATCCGTTCGATCTTCAGCAGGTCCTTCTTTGCTACAATATCTGTGATGGTTGTCACGACAACACCACATTAGGACCATCAGCATCAACCATCATATTATATATTGTGGCGAAGAAGGACCTGCTGAAGATGGAACGGATGTTCTGAAAGCCCTACAGGCATAAAGAATACATATTTTATAAGTTGAGGACGACGGATCTTACCTAAGAAGGTATATTTTAACTTATTTTATTTTATGACTTTCCACCTCAACGGTTTCAACAACGAATTTTATTAGTATTGATTCTTATTTTCACCACAATAAAATAAACACTAAACAATAGGCATTGAGAACGGATGTTTCCAGATTCCTCCACAGCTGTATGACTCCTCCTCTACTCGTCCATTGAGCTCCTGTCTTCTTCCTAAAGAAATCGGCCCATCGGATCGACTAGCGTCACACCCTCTGTCTCCCACGATTCTGAGATCGCACAATGTTGATCTATGCGTCCATCTTATGTGGTTCATCCTTGCCACGTGTCCTCTCCAATTCTACTTCAGTAGAAAGCGAAAATTACTATGTCAAATATATATATATATATGGGTCCACCGCTGTGGTCTCGAGGTAGCGAGTTGCCTTGTCACGTAGCGAGCCCGGGTTCGATTCCCGGTCGGGACAGGCTCCTGGGTGAGGTTTTTTTTCGGGGTTTTTCCTCACCTGTAAGACAAATGTCAGGAAGCTTAAAGCCCAACGGTTCTCGAAAATCATCTGGCCATCATTATCATCCTTCACCGGTGTGGAAAGGAACGGGAAGCTATCACACTATAATTCCCTAGTAAAACTGTAAAGCATAGCATGAAAATGCTATAATTGCAGTGAAAGACTTGCCCTCAGGCAGAATTACTATGGACGGAGATATATATATATATATATATATATATATAGCAAACTCGGCTAATTTCGTGATACTAAGCTTTTAGACTATTATACCTTAATATTATGAAAATGTCTGGTTAGAAACTTAAAAAGCTGGAACAAATCCATTGTAATACCAATCTTCAAAAAAGGAAGTCGCTAAATCAAAGATAACTATCGTGGAATTAGCTTGTTGAACTCTGGATATAAAATTTATGCTAATATAGTGAGAATAAATTGAGAAAAATTTATGAAAATATAATTGGAGAAGAGCAGAATGGATTCAGAAAGGGTAGATCTTGTACAGATGGATTCTTCACTCTAAAACTACTATTAGAAAAGCACAAGGAATTCAATATAGAAACTCATATCGCCTTCGTTGACTTCATAAAGGCTTTTGACAAAGTAGACAGAAATATATTACTATAAATTTTAGCTGATGATAACGTTCCACAACAATATATTACTAATATCTTCAACATCTATAAATATAATGAAATCTCTGTTAAACAAGATGGCAAATTATCTTTTTGGGAAAAGATCAACACTGGAGTAAGGCAGGGACTTTTCATTATATATATATATATATATATATATATATATATATATATATATATATATATATATATGAATAAATTAATAAACGAATGGAGGAAAACACAACGAGGATATATATCCATCAATAGGAACCTCAAACTTGATGCTATTCTTTTTGCAAACGATTTAGCTCTTCTGGCACTTTCCGAAAATTATTTGCAACGATCAATTTATAATTTACAAAAAATAGGTGCCAAATTTAATATGGAAATATCAATTAACAAAACTAAAATTATGGCATTTCATGGGAAGGACCCCATACAAAGTAAAATCTGTCTCCAGAATGAAATTTTAGAGAGATCTATTCAATTTAAATATCTTGGATATTATCTCTCTATCTGGGATCAAAAGGATATCCCTGAATAAATTACTAGTTATAATAAAAGTTTAGGAATTATTAATCAAGTTATGAAACCATCCCTTGTACAAAAAAACACCAGATTACGTTTATATAACACTTTGGCTAGACCAGTGTTGACCTATGGTAGTGAAGTATGGACACTAAAAAAAAAAACAACATGAAAGAATAACGGCTTGCGAAATGAGATTCATGCGCAGAACAGCGGGTTACACCAGATGGGATCGGAAAAGGAACACCGATATCTTAAAAGAATTGAAGACTACGCCAATTTTGGAATATATTAAACAGTGCCAACTAAATTGGAAACTCCATCTTGAAAGGATGAGTTCAAATCGGATCCCCAAAGCTATTTATAATTATATACCAAGAGGACGAAGATCACTGGGCCGTCCTATGAAACGCTGGAGGGAACATTTTCTATAGGATCGTAACAGGCCTTGGCCTAATATTGGAAGGAAGGAAGAAGAAGAAGAAACTTAAGAAAATTGAATTGAAGGATATATAAATGAAATATATATGACGAGTTGTTGAATATCCATTCATAGTAATTCTGTCCGAGGGCAGGTCTTTCACTGCAATCATAGCATTATCATGCTATGCTTTGCAGCTTTACTAGGGAATTGTAGGTGTGGTAGCTTCCCGTTGCTTTCCACACTGGTGAAGGATGATGATAATGATGATGAGATGATAATGATAACGATGATGATGATGGCCATATGATTTCGGGGACGGTTTGGGCCTTGAAGTTTTCCTGACATTTGTCTTACAGGTGAGGAAAAACCCCGAGAAAAACCTCACCCAGAAAAACTACCCCGACCGGGGATCGAATCCGGGCCCGCTGCGTGACAAGGCAGCACGCTACCTGGAGACCACAGCGGTGGGCATTGTTGAATATAATATATTTTATTTTATTACCAATATAACATAAATTATATATATATTTTTTTCTGGAGGTTTGAAGAACTATGGTAATATCGTGATAGTGTTAGAGTAAATTCATGGCAATTTTTTTAATCACTCTCCATGTTACATCGAATGCATTTGAAATCCCACTTATAAAGAGTCAACCCTTGACACTTTTCATGGAACCACAGATCACATTTTCGACACTGTATCAGTTCATCTTTAGTGTCGAAGAATATCTACTCAAAAATGTTCTTCAAACACAGACAAGTATTAAATCTAACAATTGCTAACATAAATGAAAACACTTCCTCTACAAGTTAATATAAAATACACCCAAGGAACGCTGTTATCACAAATATGATACAGTAAAACTTCTTTACAAACGAAAGAAAAAATATAATGAAATTATCCATGTCGCGAAATTAGCTGAGTTTGCCCTGTGCGATATCGCGCTAGCGGTGGCAATTTTTGTTTCATCGAAACCAAACTTGGGGAAAAAATAATTAAAAGAGTAAGATCGAGTTCGTAAACCAGCAAAATCGGACCATTAGGTGTAGAAGTTCACCCGAAACAAAAATTTAAAAATAGCTCTAACTGTCGAATGTTAGATGTTTCACAACGAAACTCAGTAGGATCTATATGGTATTCAAATAAACCGAGTAGGATATTTTCTAAAAATCAGTGAAATCGGATTATTAGAAGTGGATATTTATGTGAAACCTGAAATTAAAAATTGATTCTAACAGCCGCCATGTTTGGTTCGTCTCAATTTTCACCATACAGTTTAATTGATCCTTAATTTGGTAATGTACATATTCTATAAGATACATTACTCTAATTTGTTTAATATATTAAGTACAGTAATAGAAAAATGAATTGGTAGATATTATTTAAATTTGAGTCAAATTATACAACAATATGTAAATAGGCAATAACTTTCGGCTATTCATGATTTGTTTTCACTGCAGCCCGACTGTTTTAAATAAGCTGGCATTAGAGTTTCTCCTATTTAACAACTTTTAATGCAATTAATCAAAACTGCAAATTAGATCCCCTATATAAAATAAATATTTATTCCGCAAACCAGAAAAATGGGATCACAAATTCGATTTTCTGAGGAATTCGCTTAGTTTCCTGCGTGACGGACTTTTTGTTATTATAATTTAATATTTAATAATAATTTTCTTCATATAATTGGTCGCTCTAATGATCATTACGACTATAAAAAATAAGTAGTCAGAAACTATATCGTCGATGCCCTACCCTCTGGAAGGGGTGCCACGGTTCATAGGCGAATTGAAATTATACTCGGACCAACGGAGTTGTGCCCCTAGAGCGCTGACTCGTTCTTAGGAAAGTACACGTCTATACTCACACCATTTCACCGCACTCCCCTTCCACTACATTAAACAACAGCCATGGTAACTTATCGAGTAGGGATGTTACCGAACTTCTCCCAGTGTCATGGCTAGATGTTAGGGAAAATGCCTACAGTTATTCATTTCAGATATTGTAAAAGTGACTTCGTATAAGTTCATACCGACGACCCTAGACTTGTTTCACATTAAGTTAATTTTGCCTATAAATGCCTATTTCAGCTTACAATGCCTATAAATGCCTATTTGCCATTTTTTCTCGAAATTAACTTAGTATTTCAATGAAATTAATTGAAATGGACAAACTTCATGACACATATCATTGCATAGAAACCTTTAAGTGACTGGCAATATTATTTTTGAAGTTGGTAACACTGAATTCAGTCCGTAATCCTCGTTCAGACAGGTGCTTCAAAGACAAAGTGGCGCGACAAGTGTATGTGGCTTCTTTTTTTTTTTTTTTTAGAACAGTTTTTTTTACGATGCCTAAAGAACGGGCAACGTAAACAGTAAGACAAACTGATCAATTTCGTGAAAGAATTTGGTGCGGAAATATTCCCAAAGTGACGGTTCAGTATTGTTTTGCAAAGTGTGTAAAATTTCAGTGAATTGCGCGAAGAAGTGTCATGTTTCGCAGCACGTACACACTGCAAAACATACATATG
The DNA here is from genome assembly GCA_030220185.1 of Diploptera punctata. Lineage (NCBI taxonomy): Eukaryota > Metazoa > Arthropoda > Insecta > Blattodea > Blaberidae > Diploptera > Diploptera punctata. The sequence continues at coordinate 46,018 of JASPKZ010005310.1, forward strand.
CTCTTTGTAAAAGGCAATACAAGTTCCAAAATCATCTCTGATATCTTCGTATGCTATTGATAGCATATGTTTATATTATGTACGTAAGGCTGTAAAAATGTATGTTGTAGTCCATTTTTTGTAAGAGCCTATTTTGAATTTTTAGTGCCCTATGTTACTTACTTACTTACTCACTGGCACTATCGAACCCGTAGGTTCATGGCCGCGCGGACATACGCTCTCCATACATCCCTATCCTGAGCTAATACTTTCCAATCATTCCCTGTATAATCTACTTCCCTCAAATCATAGTTAATGTTATTCTCCCACCTCATTCTTGGTCTACCAACTGGGCGTTTTCCCTCTGGCTTTCCTACAAGAAGCTTCCATGCAAGTCTTTCATTCCCCATACGTGCAACATGTCCTGCCCATCGCAGTCTACGAGACTTAACTGTTCTTATTATATCTGGCTTCCTATAAAGACCATGTAGTTCATTGTTATGTAGTATTCTCCATTCACCTGTCTGTTCATCTCTCTTTGGTCCAAAAATTTTCCTAAGTACTTTATTCTCAAATACTTGTAATCTCCTTTCCTCCCTTAAAGTAAGAGTCCATGTTTCGCACCCATATAATATAACTGGTTGAATAATAGTTTTATATATTTTCAGTTTAACGTTTTTTGAAAGGAGTTGGGATATCAAGAGTCTCTGCAATGCATAATAGCACGCATTTCCAGAATTGAGCCTATGTTTAATTTCTTTCGTGCATCTCATTCCTATTTGTGATTATTGTTCCCAGGTATTTGAATTCAGCCACTTCCTCAAAATTTCCATCATTTGTCATTAGCTGTCCATTTCCATTATATAATGAATTCCTACATGTGACCATATATTTAGTTTTATTGATATTTACTTCCAGTCCTAATTTCTTAGTGTTACTCAATAGTGTGTGCGTGTTATCCTTTAGTATCTCCTCGCTATCGGCCAATAATACTACATCATCAGCATAAACTAACAGCTTATTAATACCACTGAGTTGTAAGCCTTCCTCATTCTCTAAAGATTTAATTGCATGCTCTAGTACAAAATTAAATAGTAGAGGGGATAGTGCATCTCCTTGCTTCAACCCATTCTGGATTTCAAAAGTGTCCGAAAACTGTTTGCCTACACGCACCCTACTCTTGTGCCATTCAGACACATTCGTATAAGTCTAACTAACTTTTTAGGAATTCCGAACTCCAGCAGGATACTATATAACTTCTCCCTCTTAATTGAATCATATGCTTTTTTGAAGTCTACATATAGTTGATGTACAGTACCATTATATTCCCATTTCTTTTCTAAAATCTGTCTTATACTAAAAATCTGATCTGTTGTAGACCTGTTTCTTCTAAATGCACATTGATGATCTCCTAGAATGTCATCAATATAGGGAGTAAGTCTGCTTACTAATATATTTGTTAGAATTTTGTACGAAGTTGAAAGTAATGAGATGCCCCTGTAGTTGTTGCAATCAGTAGTGCCTATATTAATGAGTTTAATGCCTTTTGCCTGCCTATTTTGATTTTTTTAAGTGCCTAACATCCGGACTCTAGTCATGACTCTTGAATATTAAATAATGTAAGGTTGGAGTTGACAACACTGGAGTGCAAGTGCAAATAATGTCCCGCAATGAGGCTCAAAATTGTGAGTAGTGAGAGGGGAGAAAAAGAGAGATAGAAGAGAGATAGGAATGCAGGGAGGGAAATGATTTACCGAGGCTGAAAAAGAAGTAGGCTTTAGTTCGTAGGCCTACATCTTTCGGGGGCACAGATCCGTTGGACAGAGAATACCAACATTAGATTTTTCCATGGATCAGAATTTGGATATCACTGAAAGACAAGAACAAAGATTGGAAGCAGTTGAGATGAGATTTTTAAGAAATATAGCAGGATATACTCTGCTGGATAAGAAAAGAAATGAAGATATAAGACAGGAACTAAATATTTTCAAACTTACAGATCGTATAATTAAATATAGGAACGCCTGCAAATAACATGTTGATATAATGCCAAAAGAAATATTTCCAAAATTATTGCTAAATTATAAACCACACGGAAGGAGAAATATTGGACGCCCACAAAGAAGATGATCTGAACAATTTTAATAATAAATTCTAGCTTTCATGAAACCGGAACGAGCCAACAGGCTTAATCCCTGCATGATGAAGATGAAGAAGATTCTTCCATGGAATCAAGGCAGGCCTAAGCTATCTTTCTCTTACATCTTGAACGTAGAATAATTACATTCCTCGTTGACGTATATCCAATGAGAAATGACGTCATTTTTTTCCACTAACAATAGACTATAGGGTATATACCAGGACACAACAAGTAAGATTGCTTTCTGAACGGATGGTGGCTCTGTGATAAACTTAATGTGATCCCATAAGTCACGCCAAGTTCTATTCATAACTTCAGGAGGAAATTAAATTTCATGAATACTGAGGCGCGCAGAACAAGTGTATGTAATCTAGCAAGATATTGTGTAACCAAACAATTATACAGACAGTGAAAATGGTGAACTGGGACCACGATATCTATTAGAGCTCTATGTAGAAGCGAATGTTTGTATATTTGTTATGTATAGACTTGTGAACCAAGCAACAGATCTTTATGACATGTTGTACCCTACATACAGGTTTTCACATATGGCGAATGTTTACGAAGGAATTGTTCCATCTCTAGATTTGATGATAATGATGATAGTGGTGCGCCAGGAGAGTCCTTAATCCTAACTTAATCTAAGGGAAATATAAATGATGATGATGGCCTAATTATGTTCGAGTGGGCCTTAAAGCTTCCTGACATTTCTCTTACAGGCGAGGAGATTTTTAAAATATTAATATCAGTGCCTGATATATCAGTCTTCCTCAATTAAAATGCATTTTTGTTTAAAAACTTCAATAATTAGTGGTGGACTAGTGGTTATGCTCCTTGCCTCTGGTCCCGAGGGTCGCGGGTTCAAACCCGGCCGGGGTCGATGGTATTTTTAGGACGGAAAAATCCAAGGAGCAAGTCCTCTGGGAGGGACTTTAAGCCGTGGGTTCCGAGTCTGAAGATTTTCAGGCTCGTAAAAAATCCTTAAGCCTGAATGAAAAGGCCTCTAAGCAAAATTTACCGATTTTTTCCGTCCTAGTACTACCTTGGTTTCCAAGATGTCAGTATGAGGCGGAACGCTGACCACGGACCACTAAAAATGACATCTATACGAAAACAAGTGTAACTAAATTAGTATGGTTCAAATTCTTCCCTGTAGGGGGAGAGCGCCTAAATCTCTGTAAAGGGAATACATGGGCTTACAATACAAAAATAATTAGTTAAAACCATGTAGGCCTTACAGAACGTATTCCATTTTCGGCATGTTATTTAGTACTTATGTTGGCGTATAATTTAAAAAATACTACATTGTGATTATAATAAATTTTACAAATACTAAAGGCGAGAAAGAAAAACCGACAAAAAATAACCTCATCCAGAAAACTTGTTTCGGCAGAGACTTGAACTCGGACCCACTGCGTGACAAAACAGTACGCTACCTATATACCACAGCAGTTTTCCCCTGTATTTTGCATAGGTTAAACTGGCGTAATACAATTACCTAGGTTGGTGAAACCGACCCTAAGAAGTAAAATATTACTTTACAGACTTGTATCACTTTTACTCTTCACGTATGAAATATTAAAAGAGAGAGTAGAATATGAAATATCTCATATTCTTGTGTTTTATGATGGAATCAAAAATCCCTTATGATATTCCATTCATAAAGCTGTAGAATATGGAAAATTCTAAAAAAAAAAGAGGAGACGCTGGGGTAAATGACTGTTGTAGACACTGATGTATAGCCAGTAACAAATACTGTTCTTCACCTAAGGTCTCCATTTTATCTCAACGAAAGCAAATTTACCATCATTCCTTCAGCAGAATAAATTCTTTAAGACACATTTCAAAATTTATCTCCTTCCAAAATTTATACAGGGAGGTTATATAAACCTGGGATATCAAGTAAAATTGCATTCAAAGACAATTACAAATAAGCTTAGGGATAAAATTGGGAAATTCCGACCATGATTTTATTGAAGTTGGGAACCACGTTCTGCATCTTCTACCACAAGAGTTTCAAGAATTGTATATAATGTCAATGCTAGAGCAGCATACTGCAGTGAGGTAGACATTTTGTATTTCATGCATTTTTCTTGTAAAAACTTAAGCTGATTAATGCCAGTTAAGTTAGGCATTTATCAATTAAATGTATTAATTTTAGACCCATCTAGTTGAGACCAAAACAGGTCAACATAGGCCTATATTCATGAATGGTAGCTTATATATTGGTGATGTATTAATTTTACAGATTGTGATAACAGGGTGTATATTAATACGTAATTAATTAATTTAAGTTTCAACATTTAACTGCAATACGAAATGGTGACAAAATATTTCCAAAACGGACGTAAAAAAGGCATCGGTGCACTAAAAAAGTAGCTTTTTGGTCTTTTATATGGCTTATGCTGCCTAAACCATAATAAATACATCAATTTAATGTAAACGGAATCGAATATCTCAAATAATTCTAAAAAAAAGTCCGCAACAGTATATGTCTATATTTTATGGATAACTCACAATTACCATTTTTATCTTTCAGCTTATTAATGCCAAGAAGATCAGGTAGTTTCCCGGGCAACGCCGGGTAATCAGCACGTGGTTTCTAAACTTTGTTTTTTTCTTTCACTCATTTTCAATTAAATATAAAAACACATTTAATTTAATTAGGCGTAGCAGCGCATACCAGGCATTAGCTAGTTTTATAATTTAATGTAGGACCAAACTTTATATATATATATATATATATATATATATCCATCCATAGTAATTCTGAACGAAGGCAGGTCCTTCACTGCAACCATAGAATTTTCATGCTATGCTTGCAGCTTTACTAGGGAATTGTAGATGTGGTAGCTTCCCGTTGCTTTCCACACCGGTGAAGGATGATGATGATAATGATAAGGATGACGACGACGATGATGATGGCCATATGATTTCGGGGGCCGTTTGGGCCTTTAAGTTTTCCTGACATTTGTCTTACAGGTGAGGAAAAACTCCGATAAAAACCTCACCCAGAAAAACTGCCCCGACCGGGGATCGAACCCGGTCCCCGCTGCGTGACAAGGCAGCACGCTACCTCGAGACCACAGCGGTATTTTTTTGTTGGTTGATTGAAACAGAATATCTTATAACATAAACTCTGCTCAATGAATAAGACAGTATTATTATTATTGTTACTATTGTTATTATTATTATTATTATTATTATTGTTATTGCAGTTGAAAAATAAATATTAACCCTCAGGGGTCCTCATCTAGGGGATATGTGGATGGCGACCACAAGGTGCCCAAGCTGAGCAAAACATTTCTTCCACTTACTTGTGTTTTGCACTCTTTTAACTTTACTATCTAACCTCTCTTGGTTAACTCTTGTTTTTTCGACCCCGACGCTATTAGGGCATCCGAGGGCTAGGGAGTCTTTCCTTTCTTCCATTTCTTCTTTCCTTTATTTTCTTTTCTTCTCCAGAAAAGCCTGACCAGAGGCTATAAAATGGCAGCCCCATCACTGGTCTTGCCTTCCTTTGGCCGGCAACCAATCGAAGGGACTATTATTATGCTTTCAAGTCATATACCAAGAGGACGAAGATCACTGGGCCGTCCTATGAAACGCTGGAGGGAAAATTTTCTATAGGATCGTAACAGGCCTTGGCCTAATACTTGGAAGGAAGAAGAAGAAGAATAAATATTAGAAAAATAGAAGAAAAATGTTTGAAATGGTATGGACACCTCATAAGAATGGAAGAAGATAGAATACCAAAATACCAAAGATCCTTTATTGGAATGCTAATGGTAGAAGTGGAAGAGGCACACCTAGAGAACGTTGGATAATGGAGTGAGGAGAAGTATGGAAGCTGGAGATTTGAGGGAAGAAGATACTTTAGACGGGAACCTCTGGCGACAAGTCACTTTGGGTTGAAGGAAAAACATCGTATTATGGAATATTCCTAAAATATTATTATTATTATTTATTATTATTATTGTTATTGTTGTACACATTATAACTAAAACGGAAATCACGAAACTAAAAATCACAAAACAAAACTAAAATATTAAAACTAGTTATTGATTCAATCAATAACTCGTCTTGATAATGGAGCCTCGCAATCGAAACGGGTTGACTACTTTAATATTTTAGCTTGGTGATTTGGATTTTATTGATAATATGTAAACAATTTTATTATCACAATATCATATTTATTATTATTATTATTATTATTATTATTATTATTATTCCAAAATCGAAAGAGACATTTACAGACACCAAGAAAGTTTAATTGGCATGAGAATAGAGAGAAAAACAAGTTTTTAAACGGTTAAAAAGTGCCGTGAAGCCTGTAGTTTGCATTTCTTAGAGATAAAGAAGAAAAGAAGACATTTCAGAGGCACGAGATCCTTACCATTAAATAGTTTGACTGTCATTTCTCCCACGGGTGTCTATTGACCGTTCATAGTTCACAAGTAACAAGAGAACTTGTGAACTAACTTTAGCGAACTTGCTAAGGTTATGGCATTATGGGGAAGCTATTTCAGTTCACAGGAATTCTTCCTCCCCAAGCAAATTTGCTAAACTTTCAAAACTTTGTAGAATCTCTTAACAAAATGAAAGTCTATGGATGAATTCATGAGGGTGAAACACTTGTATGAATTACAAACGATGTGTTAAGACGAATCACAAACACTTTTTGAGCACAAGAAGTACTCATAATGCCATATACAGAGGAATACAAAATCACGGATAATTTTGACACGAATTTGACTATGCCAAAATATTACAACATATTTCATAACTGATGGACGAAATATAGGGACAAGAAAAACGTTCGTCACTTAGGAATTGCGTAAGCTAAGCGAATTCCTGTAACGGAGAATTTCGACACGAATTTGACAATGCCTAATATTATAGTGTGTTTCAGAACTGATGGAAAAAAATATATATAATTGTGTAAACTAAGCGAATTCTTCAGCAAGTCGAATTTATGATCCGATTTTGTTGGTTTACGGAATACATATTTGTTTCGTCAACCCTTAAATCGGAGAAAATCAATTTATTGTGCAAACTTATTTAAACCTGTCCGACTGCAATGAAAACAAAACATGCATAACCGTAAGTTATAATATTTGCATGTTAGTGTAAAATTTGACCCATTCATAGTAATTCTACCCGAGAGCAGGTCTTTCACTGCAATCATAGCATTTTCATGCTATGCTTTGCAGCTTCACTAGGGAATTACAGGTGTGGTAGCTTCCCGTTACTTTCTACACCGGTGAAGGATGATGAACATAATGATAAGGATGATGATGATGGCCGGATGATTTTCGGGGACCGTTGGGCTCTAAGCTTCCTGACATCTGTCTTTACAGGTGAGGAAAAACCACGAAAAAAAAAAAAAAACTCACGCAGGAGCCTGTCTCGAAACCGGGCCCGCTGCGTGACAAGGCAACATGCTACCTTGAGACCACAGCGGTGGACAATTTGACCCAAATTTAAATAATTACTATTAATTAACTTTTCATTTTTTTAAAATATATGCCAATTTAAGCGCTAATTAAATAAATGGTATACAGATACATTACGACAAATGGAAATGGGGGAATTTCAAGCAAATCCTCAATTATAGCTCATTTCTCTGATTTTTTTGAAAAATTATTCTTCGTTTTATTTCGATACCATGTACCGTGCTTCGTAAGGAAACATCGAAAAACGTACAAAGGTCTACATTGCGACGAACCAAACATGGCGGTTGCTATAATCAACTTTTAAAATCGGATTTGAGGTAAATCCCCATTTCTTGTGATCGGATTTCACTTATTTTTGTAAAATACCTACCTCGGTTTAATTTATTGTAGTAGGATTTTATTAGACCAAAAGTAAGATACATACAATGTTATTTACAAATATGGGTCGAAAGGTAGCAAGCCGTACGTGCTGTTGACAGTCGGTATCAATAAAATAATGTTTAGTAATAATATAAAGTAAAAAAAACATACACAATAACATTGCAATTAGATAACAATACAAATACATTATACATTAATTAGGCCATGTTGAATTACTAAGTATTAATGAGTTACATTTTGCTAACATATTTATTTATTCGCGAATAAATGTTCCAAAGATTAATAACTATAGTAGATGCAATAATATCAGAAGAGCAGACAGGATTTAGGAAAGGAAGAAGCTGTACAGATAACGTATTCACTTTAAAACAAATTATAGAGAAGCGAAGAGAATTCAACTTAGAGACGCACATCCTCTTTATAGATTATAAGAAGGCCTTTGATAAAGTGTCTAGACCAACATTATGGAACATATTAATTGAAAAAGGAATTCCACTACACTTGATAGCAGTAATTAAGAAAATGTATAAGAAAACAAAATAAAAATAAATCAAAGGGAACCAATACATATAACAGGAGGAGTTAGACAAGGTTGTCCACTATCAGCCACGCTTTTAACATTTATTTCGACGACATGATAAGATCATGGAAGCAAATGACGACTGGGGGAATTAACTTAGGAAATATAGTAATAAAAACAGTAGCCTTTGCAGATGACCAGGTTTTAATAGCAAAAACAGAAGACGAACTACGAAGAATGCTATATAAACTAAATGAAATATAAAAAAAATACAACATGAAAATAGCCTCACAAAAATAAAAAACAATGACCTTCAAGGGTGCTCATCCAGTTCGGATAAAGATAATATTAGAAAATAAACCAATAGAACAAATAGTAACATATAACTTCCTAGGTTGCGAAATATCATACACAACAGATATCAATAACAAAATAAATCAGTTTAATTATATAACAGGTACACTAAAAAGAACTTTGAAAAATAAAGCCAAGAAAGACTCTATAATGAAATTATACAAGACAATGGCAGTGCCTATTATTACTTATGGATCCGAAACATGAACAGTGACAACACAACAATCTGCCAGGATACAAGCTGCTGAAATGAGATTCCTCAGACCAATAGCAGGATATCAAAGAACAGACAAAAAACATAACACAGAAGTAAGACAACTAAAACAGAGGAATTAAACTCAACAATAGAGAAATACAGAACAAACTGGAAAGAAGACTTGGGAAAGATGACTGAGAATAGAATACCAAAAGCAGCATACAACTATTCACCACGAGGAAGAAGAAGTTTGGGAAGACCAAGGAAAAGATGGAAAGAGCAGCAATTTTGAGCCGGAACAGGCTAGTAAATAAGCCTAAACCGTGAAGAAGAAGAAGAAGACGAATAAATGTTCGTATTTTTCGCGTTTTTTTCCCCAGAAATATACTCATGTTTATGCAATTTTTTGGGTTTACCATTAACTCGCAGCATGCCAATCTTTCACGATTTGAATTTATAAATCTTTCCGGTTAATAACTGATGCCTCTAATATACTAAATCGTTAAATTTTCGTAATACATGTATTTCGTCTTCAAAACTCCCGCACATTGGACATATTCGCATATCGTGATCATCTGTAATTTTTAGAAATTTCCATGCCCCTAACCTAAACCAAGCAAGCCCTGATCTCTCTTTAAATTCTAGATTGGATATATATAATTCTTTTCCCCAGACTTGTTTAGGCCTCCTTGTAAATACAGTGAACGTTTTCCCGTACATTCGGCAACATTTTCTTGTTGGTTTACATGTAAATACCTCCTCCTTTTTCTCCACACATTCTTGTTATTTTCAGTTCATATACTGAGTTTAGTTATGAAACATTGAAAAAATATATATATAAATGTGACTCCTAGAGCGATTTTTTTAGGCGAACTCCTACATCTAATGGTTTTAGAGAATATTAGATGTCGGCTAAACACTCACCGTACTTGAAAACCTGTACATCGTGTGTACAAATTTTCAAGACAATCGACCAAATAGTTTTCGAGTTTTGCGAGAACAAACGCATATATATATATATATATATATATATATATATATATATATATAGTCCACCGCTGTGGTCTCGAGGTAGCGTGCTGCCTTGTCACGCAGCGGGCCCGGGTTCGATCCCCGGTCGGGGCAGTTTTTCTGGGTGAGGTTTTTATCGGGGTTTTTCCTCACCTGTAAGACAAATGTCAGGAAAACTTTAAGGCCCAAACGGTCCCCGAAATCATATGGCCATCATCATCATCCTTATCATTATCATCATCATCATCATCCTTATCATTATCATCATCGTCATCATCATCATCATCATCCTTCACCGGTGTGGAAAGCAACGGGAAGCTACCACACCTACAATTCCCTAGTAAAGCTGCAAGCATAGCATGAAAATGCTATGATTGCAGTGAAGGACCTGCCTTCGGGCAGAATTACTATTAATGGATGGATATATATATATATATATATATATATATATAAAGATAATAGTAATAATGTAGTATAACTTAAATTTAGCTCAACTATTTATAGACAATACTGTTGTAAAGACACAATACATTAGAAACACTAGGAATGAACATTTCTCTCTGACAAAGCAGTAAATCACTGCAGACGAGGTTTAACATTGATTGATAAATCTCACAAAACAGATTACTTGATTGACGTATCAATCCCTATCACAAATAATTTACACAAGTCACAGAAACACAGCTCTTGTAATAGAACTCAACGTAAGCTGGAGAATGTGTTTGTTAATACCACACACAATCTGTTATAGAAACACATTGTTAGCTGTTGTCACATAGAATGCGAATTTACAAGACACGACAATATAGCTCAGTGATACAAGAACAAGAGATGCACCTGCGTATGTTGAATTATTAGTACTCAATAACTCTAGGTCACAAGATAACAGTCTGCTTTCTCTTATTCTACTACTTTCACAGTAGTCTCTGCCCGCTCCTGACGCACAGTTGTCACTTTTAAGTCACGCTTATACAATTACATGTTGTTAAATAATCAATGTTTCTCCAGAATTACATTTATTCTATGTAATTTATTCTATCTCATTTTTCTATTTTGTACATTTTATATTTCAATCGTTAAATCTAGAGTGTCCACCGCTGTGGTCTCTAGATAGCGTGCTGCCTTCTTACGCAGCGGGCCCTGATTCTATTCTCGGTCGGGACAGGCTCCTGGGTGAGGTTTTTTCTTCGGGGTTTTCCTCACCCAGACCCCGAAAATCATCCGGCTATCATCATCATCATCATCATCATCCCTCACCGGTGTGGAAAGCAATGGGGAAGCTACCACATCTATAATCCCCTAGTAAAGCTGCAAAGCATAGCATGAAAACGCTATGGTTGCAGTGAAAGACCTGCCTTCGGGCAGAATTACTATGGATGGATGGAAATCTAGAGTAAATCAAATATATTATAAGTAATGATTATATTGTAGATATACCATATATTACGATGACGATTTTTCTCTCTCTCTCTCTCTCTCTCTCTCTCTCTCTCTCTCTCCACACACACACACACACACACGATACTAAAGTAGTTAAGAAAGTATGCTTGGAGAAGGTAAACTTGCTTACAAATATTCTTCGATCATTAATGACGTAACTGTATGAATTATTAAACATAACATCTACAAGAATATGCACTTTAAATAGCGGGAATTAATCTACATTGCAAATAAGAATGGTAAACACACGAGATTCCTAAATGAAAGCAAAAGTTGGGTTCATAAATAATCTCTGTTTCGTTTAAATTTCTATATTGAATTATTTACTATTAGTAGATACAGTAATTCCAACTACTTGCGAACTAATTAGAAACCTATTTATAACTAGCTACCTTCAACATTAGAGTCCTGCGTCGTGGCCGAGTGGTCTAAAGCATCATAACTTGACATAGAGCTATAGGAATGCTTTAATTCCCATAATGGGAAAAAGAAAATCTTCATGGAAATTCGGGCAATATGGGATAATGTCCGCACAGAATCATGGGGAATTTGGGTAGTACAATATGTAGTGATTTCTAGTTCATAGAAGAAGCGATTACAGTTGGTAGGCTCGACATGATGACGCTCCTATACCGGCTGCATGTTCGTCCACCTAAGTAAATGCCACATATCAGAGTCTTAATGATTATTATGCATAAATTAATAAACAAATTAGGTCATTAAAAATTGAAATGGAGCGTGAAGTGATGTAGCCGGATTCCATTTTGTTATCGAGTAATGTAATGGCTGTTCGGTCATACATGTAAGTGTAATACTGATTGGTAGTGGGCGATGTTTGTGTAAGCGGTAATCCGTGTCAGATTAACTTGACAAACTGAAAATTCCCGATGTGACATGCGAATGTCTCTCTGGGAAATGCAGATTATATCTGTATCCAAGAATATAGCTACGTCATAAGTGAAACTCTGAATTCGCACCATAATTTAACCTCCTACATTCCTATGTATCATATATGATACAGGCTTCCCACAAATGCTCTTTCGGGTTTCAAACACGTGTAACTTGCGTTTAAATAAACTTACAAACATGAAACTAGTACTAATGGAAAGAGAAACTCAAAAAGGTTTGGTTACTTACCTTACAGATGTTCAATATGAGCTCCGTTGGTAACACGATGAACATCAAGCTTGAAGTCCATTTCCGCCCAGGAACTTTGCAGCATATCATGATCAACTGTTTCGATGGCTGCTGTGATGCGCCCTTTTAGATAAAGGACGGTCTGTGGAAGAGGTGGCTAGTACACAAGATCGTTGACATAACCCCGCAAAAAGAAGTCAAGGGGTGTGAGGTCTGGAGAATGCCGAGGCCAAGGAAGAAGTTCTTCATAATTCTCACTTTCAACAATACGCAATGTTGTATGTAATTATACGGCACGTTGCCAACTGTAATACTATAACCAAAAGTTTTGATTTTCTATTTCCATTAGTACTAGTTTCATGTTTGTAAGTTTATTTAAACGCAAGTTACACGTGTTCGAAACCCGAAAGAGCATTTGTGGAAACCCTTTGACATTTAATTTTTTTATCGCTTCAGGAATAACCCAAACTCACTGTGATCGGTGGTGTTATATTCGATACCTTCACACCTTCTTATTCATTTTCCCCCCGTTTCCAACTGCAAACTTTAAATGGCAGCATCAATTAAAGGGCAAGATTTTTGTTGAGACTAAAGGTATTGTACAGAGTGTAACTATATTTCCATTACAGACTATCAGAACGTGTAGTGGGGAACAAGACGGTTACGTTTAGCACAGACACTCATGTCCGGAAACGTACTATTTTTGCACCACACTCAAAATGCCACAAAACATGTTGCTCCCTCTGACGCCTGCTGCTTGTCGTCTGGATCCACAAGAAGAGCTCGATGTAACGATCACCTACGTCAACACAAATACGGTACCTCTGCACCATGTTCCAGTACACACGTTCATCAATCCCTGGTCCTGCAACATCCACATAACCCGCATCAGTAGGTCTTCCTCGGATGTCACAGGGGTCTCGTAAATAAGGGATTTTGTATGACCTCACAGTAATAGTTTAGCGGGATCAAGTCGGCAGAACGAGTCTTGGCTCCGAAAATGCAGGAGAGTTGAACTGTGTAGGGGGAAAACGGTACGTTTCCGGACATGGGTTCCTATGCTACACGTAACCGTCTTGGTCTCTACTACATGTCCTCAAAGTGTAAAGGGAATTTAGTTACACCCTGTATATGATACCTTGCATAAAATCCTCTTAAATGTCAGTACTAGTAAAAAAATCATATCAAATTCCGTTGAGGTGAATAGTCATGAAATAAAAATTAAAATATAATTGTTAAAATATTATAATAAATGTTAACTGGAGGCCTTTCGGAAATTAACTTCCATCATCAGCTAGATGAGTTTGCTACTATCTGTTGTTGTTCAAGACGATGTGGACTTGAAGTGTTATAGTAGCAACTGACTTGTTTTAACGATCTTGTAAAGAGGGTTGTACGACTGGGGTGCGCTCTCATTAATTAGTAAGTTGTTGTTTACTTATTTTATAATTTCTAGGTCTTCCAATATATTTATCTTTGAATGAACACAATAGAAAACACCCTAACAATAGTTTACAGAGAAAAAATTCCAGCAAAAATAAATATATTAGAAGACCTGTAAATTATAAAATAAGTAAACAACAACTTACTAATTAATGAGAGCGCACCCCAGTCGTACAACCCTGTTTACGAGATCATTAAAATCAAGTCAGTAGCTACTAACGACACTTCAAGTGCACATCGTCGTGAACAACAACAGATAGTAGCAGACTCATCCTGCTGATGATGGAAGTTAACTTCCGAAAGGCCTCCAGTTAACATTTTAATATAATATTTTAACACAGTTGAGGATGACGGCACCTGCCAACAGATATATTTTAATTTTCATTTCATGACTCCTAATGTACCTCTATTTTTTTTGTTTCTTGATAATTTGTTAATTTAACTTATATGAACCCATTGAAAATTTGTTATTTTGACCCCTATCAACCCATTTTCTTTTACTTGGCTCCCTAGATATCTATTAATTACAAAAATATCTTGTTAAAATTTTCTTCGGGATGCAGGAGTTTAAAGAATATTTTTCGAGTTCAGGTTTTTGCTTAGTTTTTTCTTACCTGTAAGACAAATGTCAAGATACTTTAAGACCTAAATAGTCTCCTAACTTTATTGAAGCATTAAAATCAACCTAACATATTCGCCTTGTTTAGTATGAATGCATGAGTGTCTTGTTTTAAAAGTTATGTTGCCGTGAGCTGATAATTCATACGGAGAGATACTCCATATTCTTGTGCGTCAAAGAAGTGTAAGTAAGATACAGTTAAAAATATTCATCTGACAGGTCTTGTCTCTGTAAGATAGGGGCTTAAAAAGAGAGATGATAAACCAGGAAAAAAAAGATAAATAATCAATACTAATAAAATTCATTGTTAAAACCGTTGAGATGGAGAGTCATAAAATAAAATGAGTTAAAATATACCTTCTTATGTGGTCACGACAACACCACATTAGGACCAGCACCATCAACCATCATACTGGATGTTGTAGCGAAGAGGGACCTGCTGAAGATGGAACGGATGTTCTGAAAGGCCTACAGGCATATAGAATACATATTTTATAAGTTGAGGACGGCGGTTTTACCTAAGAAGGTATATTTTAACTCATATTATTTTAAAAGATAAATAAATATATAGAGACTGCCAAACTAACGAAAATATATTAATTAAGATATGTTTACGACCGTTAGCAGAACACAATCATCGATAAAAAATACAACGAATATATAAGAAATGATTTAGGAATATTAAATCTTATAGACAACATTAAAATATCAAGAAGTAAATGCTTTAGGAACATAGAAAGAATGTCGCCAAAAAGAATCCCATATATACTCGGAACAACGGATCTGTGCCCCTGTAGCGCTGGCATCGTTCTTCAAAAACTACACGTCAGTTCTCACACCATTCCACCGCGCTCCCTTCCCACTACGTCAAATAGAAGCCACTGTAACTGACCGAATAGGGACGTTGCCAAACTTCCCCCGGTGTCAGGCTCTTGAATATTGAATAATGTAAGGTTAATTATTACTCCTTCATATTTAATTTAAGTAGGTCTAATGACACTGATTGATTTCTACGATTAATGGATATAATTATAATAGTGGATACTTGTTGGTTAAATGGAAATTATTGAAGGGAATCTATATATGTTGTTTTTGAAGATAAATGTTTCATCATAAATACTTCTCCTTCACCTCATTGTCTTATTTGGTTAGATTTGGAGCAATCTTGAAGTCCTAACAAAATTATAAAATTTTAGGTATGAACACACAGTCATATACCTTCCTTCTTTCTCATCCGGGCTAGGGACCGGCTATGGCGAAGTTACTACATGCTACGATCTTATCTACATATTATATAACATACTGATACTATACAGGGATTCTAATTATGCTTATGAATTCAGCTAATGATAATAATTTACAATTTACATACTATATAACATAAAATACTGATACTGAGTTGGCAACGCTGGACTGTGAGTGCAAATAATATCCCGCAAGAAAGCTCAAAACTGTGAGTAATGGGAGGGGAGAAAGAGAGAGATAGAAAATAGAGACAGGCAAGAATGCAGGGAGGGAAATAATTTACCGAGGCAGAAACGGAATTGGCGTTTAGTTCGCATTTCTTACGGGGTCACAGATCCGTTGATAATATTTTATTCAACTATAGATCTATACTAATCTATACCCGTACATCGCACGTGGGGTAAAGGATGCTCCAGACCGGAAGTTACTTCACCAAGCTAATTCAGTTGAGATTATTTCCCTACAGATGTCAACGAGTTGACATGTGATTAGAAAAACGTCGAAAATCGATTAAGATATTAAATGCTATTTATAAGCTTCATGATGAAGTTCCGTTGAGGTATTATTCAAATTTAAAATATAAAGTAATTAAATATTTACCTAAAAGGTCCGTCTCCTCAACTTTATTAGTTTAACTGTAGCGCTTTCGGGACTAGTACCATCATCAGCAGGATTCAAAACTGAAGATCTGGTAGAGGGGGTTACTCGTACTGGGTGCGTTTTTATTTATCATATATCCCGAAAGAGCTACAGTTAAACAACTAATAAAGTTAAGGAGACGGAACTCTTAGGTAAATATTTCATTACTTTATGTTTTAAATATTAAATACTAATAAAATTCCTTTGAGGTAAATAGTCACAAAATAAAATATTAAAATAAATACTTTGCAGGTGCCGTCATCCTCAAATAGGTTAATTTTAAAAAAACTGTAGGCCTTTCGGTAAAAGGATCCCATCTTCACAAGAAGGATATGAGCTACTGACTATTGTTTTGTAAAATTCCTTTTTAATACGGAAGATGAAAGCCTGTTTCCGAAAGGCCGTATTAATAAGGAATTATATAAAATAACAGTCAATAGCTTATTTCCTTCTGCTGAAGATAGAAGCCGATTTCCGAAAGGCCCACAGTTTTAAAAAGAAATCGCATCTCAGTTGCTGTTAATCGCCATTTATCTCTTCTTTGTGTTGTCCAAGCTTTTCCATATCCTAATACTGGTCTTCCAAGAACCTTACAAATCAATACTTCTAAAATTCATTTGTATTTGAGATAGAGATAGTTTGGGAACATCTGAAGATAGGCGATTTAAAAATCTGGGATAGTGTCAAGACCTCCTTTCTAAAGAAAATTCTAGCAGCCTCTAGATTCACTTCCTTGACACTGGTTTATGTACTAGCAAGAGAAAAGTTCTTCCTGGAAGACTTCAGAATGCGCTACTACCTGCCATCCACTAAAGCATACAAGCAACTTATGTAAGAGAGAAGACAGAAGCGGGATGCCATTCCTGATTAATTCTACGGTACGCCCGCCATGATAGATAGGAGCTGGCCTGGACCAAACAAGTTAAACCGATATGCAAGTCCTCGGGTTCCATCACAAAGTGTGCGTGAATATCTCATCATCAAATCGAAGACAGTTGCAGATGTAAACAATGCAGACTTAAGTGTACAAGATATCATCTGGAATTGTGTTCCAAAGTGACAATGTCTTTAGCGTAATAAGTCAATTAATTAATTTTGCACGATTGTGCGCAATTATATTATTATTATTATTATTAAAATTCATTTGCAGAAGATGGAACACGATTCTGAAAGGCCTTCATAGTTTTAATCACTTGTTGAAGTTTTTTATATAGAAATTTAATTTAGTTGATGACTACTGCTATATCAGGTACCTATTTCAATATTTTATTCATTATAAACCTTATAAAGTCGTAATCTTGTATTCATTTATACTAAAGATGGTTTCATAATATTATTAATTATCCCCGTAGTTTTTATGAAATTTGTGTTTTTTTGCTATTAACAGCTTCATTTTGAAATGTTAAATTAATGAGAATATCACGAATTTAAAATTAGATATAGAGATTTTTCTGATTATAGATACTTTTTATCCCTCTTGACTACCTCCTTAACTTCTTATGTAACCAAATTTGAATATTATTAATTTTTTTCAGAAGTTTGTTCTTAAATTTTCCAAACATTCTGTAGAATCCAGATAAATTGAGATATCTGCATCATAGAGGACAGCAAAGAGATCTCGAGTATCTAGGATAGAATTTACAGTTTCTGGACCACTGCCTTCAGACAAAGGGTTACTATTATCATAATCAGAACGATTGCTGACGTCACTAGTTCCAAGAGTTGCCAGCGATTTCAGTGCAATATATAAGATGACCTAGATTTATACTAGCTTTCAGTTCACCCAGGTGATTCATGAAATAAAAAAAATCCTACAATCTTTACTGAAACAAAACGACAAATCGTACTACAAAACTATCTAGAAATCATATAGGAATAATAAAATTTGGATATTTTGAGTTTAGTCAAAATACTACGTCCCGCGCCGTAGCCGAGTGGTTAAGGCAAGAAGCCTTGGCGCAGAGGTACGGGACTTGCGCTGGTTCGGGTCCCCAAAGGGGAGGACATTTTTTTCGTGG
Organism: Diploptera punctata; assembly: GCA_030220185.1. Taxonomy (NCBI): domain Eukaryota; kingdom Metazoa; phylum Arthropoda; class Insecta; order Blattodea; family Blaberidae; genus Diploptera; species Diploptera punctata. The sequence continues at coordinate 64,596 of JASPKZ010005310.1, forward strand.
AATTTAGGCCAGTATGGGACCGGTGCCCACCCAGCATCGTGAGGCATTTGGGTAGCTACAATAAGTAGCTACTCCAGGTTGAGAAGACCAGCTATAACGGCTGGAGGACCCGACATGCTGACCACATGCCACCCCTACACTGGCTAGATGATCGTCTACCTATGTGATTAACACATGTGGATATGAGGCCAGCAGCCGGCTGGTAGGCCAAGGGCCGAGTCTGTCGCGCTTAGAGTTTTTTTAAATACTCCAACAACCAGCTAATTCACTGTAATGTTCTAGGAGAACCAAATAACAATATTTTGGCGGGTTCAAAACAATTTTGGGAGTCCTGAACCGAGATTTTATCAATTATAATTTTATTTTCACGTTTAACAGTTCACAGGGATTAAAATAACAATACATTCAAGAAAAACATATTTTTAGGGGCGGTATTTAAGGTGACTTTTGCACGGTATAACATTTTTGGACCAAAGATGGAAGAACAGACAGGTGAATGGAAAAGACTACATACAGCGAGCTACATGATCTTTATAGGAAACCAGATGCAATAAGAACAGTTAAGTCTTGTAGACTACGATGGGCACGGCATGCGCCACGAATGGGGAATGAACGAGGCGCATGGAAGCTTCTTGTAGGAAAACCAGAAGGAAAACGCCCAGTTGGTAGATCAAGAATGTGGTGGGGAACAACATGATAACATTAACCATGATTTGAGGGAAGTAGATTATACAGAGAATGATTGGAATAATTAGCTCAGGATACGCATGTATGGAGAGCTTATGTTCTCGCGGCCATGAGCCTATGGGTTCAATAGTGCCTGTGAGTTAGTTACTTAGTTATAATATTTGATACCTTTGGTCTCCACCAAGTTTTTGCCCTTTGATTATTGCCGTCATCTAAAGACTGTATTTGAAAGAAAGAAAGAAAGAAAGAAAGAAATAAATAAAGAAGAAAGAAAAAAGAAAGAAAGAAAGAAAGAAAGAAAGAAAGAAAGAGAGAGAGAAAGAAAGAGAGAAAGAGAGAAGGAAAGAGAGAAAGAGAGTGAAAGAGAGAGAGAGAAAGAGAGATAAAAAGATAGAGACAGAGAGAGAGAGAGAAAGAGAGAGAAAGAGAGAGAGAGAGAGATAGAACAGAGAGAGAGAGAGAGACGAGAGAGAGAATAGATATAAAAGAGAGAGAGAGAAGAGCAGAGAGAGAGAGAGAGAGAGAAAGAGAGAGAGAAAGAAATCCAGAAGTTGTGAAGATATAGAAACGATACCACCAATCACAGTGAAACTATTTAACACAAAATGTAAAAAACAGTTTTTACTGCAGCCACTGATTTTCCAGCCTTGACGTTTTTACGACAGTGTTGCCGATGGATATTCAGTGGAAGTGGCCGCTTTATGTATGCGGCTAGCAGACATACAGCTGACAACACATCTGCAATTTCAAATCTTACTAGCGCGCTATAGCTGCGTCAAGAGCATTGATTGGTCGTGGCAGACATCTACTTCCCACGACAACTATTTCCTTATTGGCAGTAGAGGGCGAATTCTCCCTTTACCCCTCGTATAACCTAAACTTCAAAGCCGGAGATATGGCGGCTGGGGTATAATTATATGGATGTGTAACATGAAAATTATAATACCAAATAAATAAGTAATTTGTTCGAGGTGTTAGTGAATAGTATTTGCATATTGAATGTGAGATGGCCTGATATAACCTCAAACCAAGAATTATGGCCTAAAACCGTGCAAGCACCTACTGAAAAACAAGTAAAGGAAAGAAAATGGCGTTGGATTGGACATATTCTAGGTAAACCTCAAACTGAAATAGAAATATGCGCTCTGGACTGGAATCATCGGGGTTCAAGGAGGAGAGGCAGACCAAAATGACTTGAAAGAGGACTACTGAAGGAGAAATACTTGAAATGGGAAAGACTTGGTTGGAGATGAAGAGGTTGGCAGATGATAGAGCTAAATGGAGAAATTTCATTACGGCCCTATGCTTTAGCTAGGAGAGGAAGGAAATGATGATGATGATCACAGTGAGTTGGAGTTATTCCCGAAGAGATAAAAAAAATAAACACCAAAGGTATAATTATTATACCTTGTAGAAATGTATAAATTTGGAGGATTAAAAAAAGGGGGGTTATGTGAATAAATAATTTAGAAATATTCGCCATGAGTGATTTCCAAATTTATCTAGAAGATTTGGAAATCAAGAGTGGCATTTGTTAGGACTATTTAATGAATAAAATTATGCTGTTTACTCAAAAGTCATTATTTAAATATAGTTACCTGTGTTTATATATATATAGATATATATATATATATATACACACACACGCTAGTGTCCAAAATTAAAGCAACAAACTCAAATGTTTATTTTCTATCTTAATTTTGCCACAAAATATTACTGGCTCATAGAAAAGGTAAAGTGATCCCACTACAGGCCTCAGGAGGCCCTTGGGGTAGTAGGAGGTTAAGGCTCCCACTTTTTCTTGACAATCGGCACTTGATGTCAGCCGGGTTGTCAGCCCTGCGTGACGGCCGCCTTTACCCCAGAACAAGCGTCTGGTACTCATTTCAGTTAGAGGCTGAGTCGACCCCAGGGCCATAGTGCCGCCAGAAGGTTTGGGTCAGTTTAAAAATCCTGACCCCACCGGGACTCGAACCCTCGACCTTCCGGCTTGTAGCGCAGTGCATTACTGGCTCATACTAGAACAAAAGGACTAAACTCAGTAAACATTCTAACATCATTTTTTATGAAATAACAGAAATAAAAATTATTTTCTTCTTTTTAAAGTGATCTTAAGCTCGCACTCAGTATGTCTCAAAATTAAAATTTTATAGGACACAAATCTTAATTCCCTAAGTGCGCTAGGTGTCAAACTTAGGCTTAAATGGCATTGGAACTGTCACCAACCTTAAAATGATGGATTCATTACTGATCTCAGTCATTTTTAACATTTTATTTTTCACCTTTTCTTACACCCTTTCGATTGCTTTGGGTCAAATTTGGGCTTAAATGTTATCGGAACTGTAGCCAATGAGCTTATCTACCACGAAAATTGTAGAATAATGTTAATATCGGTCATTTTGGACAGATATTTTATATTTTTATTTCTTATCAAGTTCTCTTGCTGAAGGGGACTGCACGTAGACTTACACAACATTGATGTGTTACTATTCATCTCAGCTATCTCAAAAAACGGATATGGCACTAATATATGTCTTTTCTATTATTTTTAAATTTCACCCTCTAAGGGTTGAGCTTAAATGCCACATGGACTGAAACCAGTCAGTTTAGTTACCCTGAAAACTAATCTATGGCATTATTAGCATTTTATTTTTTACCCCTTCTTAGCCCCTTTTGGGGTGCTAGGGGTTAAACATGAGTTTACCGATCACATTAGCTACCTTACAAACGATGGATTCGACATTAATATCGTCTGTTTTCGATTAAGTTAAAGGTCATCCCTCTCACCAGCCTCATACGGATGCTAGGAGTATTTTACCCCGAACAGCATTTAATCCTTGATTTTAATTATGTGAGTGTAGAGTTTGGTTTAAATTGGTCCGGGAGTACCAAATTTATGTTGGCAGCACATACATAGGCCTTCATATATTCAAATATACATCCATTTTTATATATTTATAGGTGACTGGAAAAGGTTAACATAGGATATATATTTATGGTCACCTTCAAATATCTACGCGACAATCATCCTCCGGTTCAACAGATTATGATTATGATTATTATTCATCATCATCATCATCACTCCAGGGATTAGGCAATTGCCCGTTCCGACTTCATATTGCATCAGCCCAACGTCTTCTAGGTCTTCCAACATCACGCCTTCCTCTTGCTTGATAATTTCTGGCTAACAATGGATATCTCTCCTTGCTCATTCCATCCATGTGATCAATCCATTTCTGTCTGTAATTCGTGACTTTATCCAATAAAGGCTGTACTTTCAATTCTTCTCTTATATCCTCATTTCTTATTCTATCAAGTCTTGTACATCCTTTTACTTGTCTTAGGAACCGCATCTCTGCCGTCTGTATTCTATCCTTCTGTCTTTTCACTGGAGCCCAAGTTTCACATCCATACAATATTGTGGGAACCGCCATAACATTATACATTTTTATCTTGGTTTCTTTTCTAATTTTATTTTTGAATGTTCTCTGTATTGTTCCACACACCGTCTGAAATTTATTTATTTTGGAGTCAATATCTCTTTCCACATTGTAGCCAATATCACAGCCCAAATATTTGAAACTAGACACCTGTTCTATACTTTGATTTTCTAAAATAATTTTGGTTCTCACTGGATCTCTTTCCTCTAAAAGCCATGGTCTTCGTTTTCCTTACAGAAAATTTTTAGATCGTATAATTTACATATTTCATTTAATGCATGCATTGATTTCTGTAAGTCGTCTTCATTTTTCTGTATTATGATTAACATCGTCAGCAAATAAAAGATTATTTATGCACATTTTATTATCCATTCTTATTCCTGGATTTACTAAAACTTTCCATTTATTAAAAATATCGTCTATATATATATTAAACAAAGTGGGTGATAAACTACATCCTTGTCGTAATCCAGTATTTGTTTTGATTGCATCTGTTCTTTTGAATCCGGTATCTATAATTATATTTGTGTCTTCATATAATGTCTTTATTGTTTCAACAAGGCACAGCGGGTATCCTTTCATTCGTAATATTTCCCATAATTTTTGTCTGTTTACTCGATCGAAGGCCTTATCCAAATCTATAAATCCTATGTGAGTTTCTAAGTTATGTTCTCTTCTCTTTTCTATGAGTTGTTTCAGTGTAAAGACATTGTCTATACATGACCTCTCCCTTTCTGAATCCACTTTGATTTTCACTTATTATTACTTCTGTTATGTTTCTCAATCTATTATTTATTATTTTCGTATATATTTTGTAGCCAGTATTCATTAAGCTAATCCCTCTGTAATTCTCGCAATTTCTCCGGTCTCCTCTTTTGAATATATTCTTGACAATTGCTGTTTTCCAAGTGGTTGGAATCCCATAGGTCTGCCAACATATATTAATTAGATGAAGTATTCGTAGTTTACACAATATTCCACTATATTTGATTAATTCCATATTTATATTATCTAATCCTGTTGCTTTCCTATTCTTAGTGGTTTTCAAAGCCATTTCTAATTCATTTATGTCTATTACATCAATATTTTCCACTTTTATTTCTTCCTCATTGTTCTCTTTTCCTTCAATTTCCTCCTTTTTCCAAAGTTTTTCATAATGATTATTATTATTATACTTATTATTATTATTATTATTACATCATTATTATTTATTATAGCGAACCCAGGGGGTTCCAAAATATTTCAGGGGATTCGCCGAAAATTCCCCTTAATGGCGTGTTTCGAGGTTAGGCCTAATACTGTTTCCTTCATTTCTGCAGCATTGTCATAAAATAATAATAATAATAATAATAATAATAATAATAATAATAATAATAGTAATAACGATAATAACAATAATAATAATAATAATAATAATAATAATAATATTAATATAAAATTATAGAATATTCACCTGAAAGGTCCGTCTCCTCAACTTAATTATCATTTAACTGTAGCGCTTTCGGGACTTGTCCCATCATCGGCAGGATTCAAAAGTGGTGTTTCACTGAAGATCTGGTAGAGGGGGTTGCATGTAATGGGTTCGTGAATATTTCAGGTGAATATTCTATAATTTTATATTAATTTTGAATAAACCTCAACGGAACACATCATGATTCTTATAAAAGTTGATAATAATAATAGTAATAATGATAATAATAATAATAATAATAATTATTATTATTATTATGTCCACCGCTGTGGTCTCGAGGTAGCGTCTGCCTTTTCACGCAGCGGGCCCGGAACCGATCCCCGGTCGGGGCAGTTTTTCTGGGTGAGGTTTTTATCGAGCTTTTTCCTCACCTGTAAGACAGATGTCAGGAAAACTTTAAGGCCCAAACGGTCCCCGAAATCATATGGCCATCATCAACATCCATATCATTATCATCATCATAATCTTTCACCGGTGTAGAAAGCAACGGGAAGCTACCACACCTACAATTCCCTAGTAAAGCTGCAAGCATAGCATGATAATGCTATGATTGCAGTGAAGGACCTGCCATCGGGCAGAATTACTATGGATGGATTATTATTATTATTATTATTATTATTTTAAAATTAAAATAACTCTACAGTGTTCCTTGTTACATATGAGTAAGGTTGGGAATTTATCAGATTATTTCCCCAATAATTAATATTTACCGCGAATGCCTGATTTACAGTATTGCAGCTACATTAGGAATGTATTTCATTTCGCTACAACTAGGTCTATACATTGTGTAACTTTTAAGCCGTAACTAGTATTTTAACCGTTAAGGGTTTAGTAAACTTAAAGTTATTAAATCTTGTGCTTGAAATTAAATTTTATAAATGTCTACTGTATGTATATTTAAAAGTCAGTGGTTCACCCAACTCAGATCATTGTGGAAGGGGTCGAAAAAGGTTGGAAACAGTTGTCCTATATTATAATAATTAAGAAGTAAATCGTTTCGGTGTTATTACATCATTAACAATATTAAAAATCGTTTCATAGCAACACATTAAATATAAAATTCATTTTATAAACAAATGATTTAGTTATCAATGTCAATATTAAAAATTGATGATTGATCACATCATCAGTATAATGGTGAAGCCGGCGATAATAATTACAAGATTAATTTGAATTGGAATTACTAATGTTTTACTGTAAAACATCTATTAATTATTGAGACCTTCTGCTGCATTAGGAAAGTGTCAAGAAAGAATATGGTATATTCATTATCTTAATACAATGATGTTATATATAACTAAACAGGTATCTAAAATATGTATTTACAAATTATAAATTCACTGATATATTTAAATATCTATTAGGCAAAAATGCGCTTAGAATGTAGGTCTGTACTTAATTATTACTAAGTTATGAACTTCTTAAAATAAATATGATTGAATAGCGTGCCCTATGTGATTAGATTGTTTCAAATGTTTGTACGGCACATTGTACACTTACATTTATTTATATACAGAATTTTAATGTTTACACATCTTTCTGTGCCTAAAGTTTTAATTTTCATCTCCACTCGTCTCTCTCCATCCAATCCATGTTCTCCAGTCATCTTGCTCTCATTCCAGTTCTTATTTCCTGCATCCACGAGTTTCGAGGTCTTCCTCTCCTCCTTCTTCCAGGTTCATTCCATTGTTTTTCTGGGTAATCTTTCTTTTTGCATTCGTCGTACGTGCCCATACCATACGCGCTTGTACCGTATATAACCTACTATTGATTAACCAATATTCATTTTTTCTCTTATGACAGTATTTCTTATTTGTCTAATTTTGAACATCTTGCTGCTCTCCTGAAGAAATCAATTTCCATCGACATAAGTTTTTGTTCTAAGTTTTTGTTGAATTTCCAAACTTCAGCTCCATATGTGACAGTACTTCTCACTATTGAATTATATATTTGTAACTTATTTTTCCTGGTTATATGTCTGTTCCATAAGACTCCATTCATCATTTGTTATTTCTCTACCTTTATTTATTCTGTTCTTAATATCAATTTCTTGTTTATCCTCTTTATCTAATTTGACTCCTAGATACTCAAATTCTTCACATCCTCTAATATACCCCTTTTCATCTTCTAATATCAAATCTTCGGTTTCGGCTCCACATCCCATATAAAATGTTTTTTTCTAAATTTATTTTCAAAACCCCAGTTATCGTATTCGTCCAATAATTTTCTGAACATAAACTCCATGTCTTTATATTCTTGAGCTGTATACTTACATACATACTTAATACTATGACAGCTCCATGTCGCAGTGGTTAGTTATAGGCCAGGGAATTAGAGTATTTAAAAAAATAATCGTGGCTACATTTTAGCGCTAAAATTAACACAAAAATAATAGGAATTCAGTTAATATTTTTTCTAAAAGAATGAAAAAAATTGGTGTCAGGCAAATATGTGCAAAAAGAAAATAAAGTTGCGAAAAGTGCCTATTCATCCATATGGCAATAATAAACCCATAGATGTTGTTCAAAATGCTTTTTCTTGAATGATTGCTCTATACCCCCACACAACAAAAAGCACTTACGGTATAGAACAATTAAACACTAAATCGGGCTATGTCTGACTAACACGCCCCCTGAGGGGAAGGGCTGTCATGATGAGGGATTGAGCGAGATCGCTTTTCAGCGTTCGAGTAGCCAGAGATTCGAGAGAGTTCCCCACCTCCAGTCGCGCGTCAGACCGAAATGGAATGATGTTAAGAGGCGTTTTTAAACCATTTAATTGAACTTAACGATGTTTAATTTCAAAAGAGTTTTACAGCAACTCTTACAGAACAAAAACAACTTTGAAGATTTATTATGGGGTCATTATTGGCCATGTGGATAGCATTACTAAGACACCTATTTTTACATTTTAGCTAATTGTTCAGAAAGTTGTAGATACTTTTGCACAAAAAGTTCATATAAGATAGGCATCATAAAAGGCTACAATTTAAGCCCATAACAAGTATCTATAACAATTACAGACCTCGTAATACAAAGGTGAAAGACACTTTTCCGCCATTTTTAATTTGTTTTGACAAAAAGTTGTGAATCGATTTTCTCTGTTTAGTACTAATTCTTTTATCTCTTTGAGCGCTATAAAGTGCTATAAATGTTGTTTTGTTTTTCCAAATTAATTTTTCTTCTTAGCTGAAAACTGATAAAATAAAAGTTTTGGCGTTTTTATGATTTTTTTCACCTATTTGCTCTGCGCCGATTTTTCCAAAATATAAGTATTGAATTTCTACGATTTTGTGCTATTTCTTATCGCGTTGAAAAAGTGGCCAGAACGTTGTTTTAAATGATGATCTTATCGCTAATTAGCCTGGCCCATTATCTGGGCACCGAGTTCGCGTCTCAATGAGTCAAAATGAGGTCCGCGATGGATGATAAATTACATGTTTTTAATTGGAGTTTCCGTTCTTTTCTCTTAAAAACTTAATTCAACCACTTTCCGTAGTCACTTCGTTACATTTCATTTCATCTGACCCATGATGATGCGAGAGGCCTTGTCAGCCAGTATCTATGAAAAGCCATAGATCCCAATAATGTGGGATTCATCTCATCGTATCCCTCGACCTAAAAATGGATTTTCTTTACCTCGATCAATTCTATCCTACATTCATATTCATTTGGAGATTGTACTATTATGAATAGCATTTACACCATAAAAGTATAAATTTTAAATTTAGGCCAAGTCCAATCACTTAACCGAGGTCTATTATTAATATTACAAACAAATAGATGTTAATTAGCATGATTAGATTAATAATGTTGTACGTAAAACAGTGAGTCCCGCGCCGAAGCCGAGTGGTTTAAAACATGATACTTCGATGAAGTGGTACGGGACTTGTGCTGGTTTCAGTTCCATGAGGAAGAAATTTTCTCATGAAACATCGGTTAGTATGAGACTGGTGTCACTAAGTGGATATTTGTCATTTGGCATCACCTATAATAAGTAAGCGGCTCCAAGTTGAGGAAACCAGCTATAACGGCTGGGGACCTGCCATGATGACCACACGTCACAAATATTGGCTATATGATCGTCTACCTCTATGATTAATGCATGTGGATGTGAAACCAGTTTACAAGGATATTCTAGGCCTTTGTGCCATAGAGTTTCCGTTAATTACAGTAAAAAAATGTGAATGTACTTTAAGGATATTTTATGATAGCATATATTACTAAATAACAATTCATATGGCTACTATATTTAATACTAATTTACTAACTAACTCACAGGTTCTATCCAACCCGTAGGTTCATGGCCGCGCAAACATAAGCTCTCTATACATCCCTATCCTGAGCAAATGTTTTCCAATCATTGCCTGTACAATCTAATTCCCTCAAATCATAGTTAATGTTATTCTCCCACCTCAATCTTGGTCTACCAGGTGGGCGTTTCCCTCTGATTTTCCTATAAGAATCTTCCATACACGTCTATCATTCCCCCATTCGTGCCACATGTTCTGTGCATAGCAGTCTACGAGACTTAACTGTTCTTATCATATCTGACTTCCTATAAAGACCATGTAGTTCACTGTTAGGTAAGACTTCTCCATTCACCTGTCTGTTCATCTCTCTTTGAACCAAATATTTTCCTAAGAACTTTATTGTCAAATACTATTACAATATCGAAGAGACAACTATACAATGTTTACTTAACTATTACATTTTAAAAGAATAACATTATATTATTGATTTTTTACATCTCAATGATGGATAAATCATATTTGAAGAGAAAAATTATACGCTCAGACCGGGACTTGAACCCGGGACCCTTGGTTCTCTAGACCAAGTGCTCTACCAACTGAGCTACCTGAGCAAGTACCGATCTAACCGCAAATCCTTCTCTATATACACTGTAATTCCCGTCCACCAAATGCTATGAAGCCATGCTTCTATCTTGCAAATAGCGGCTCCTTTATTAAGAAGACATATTTGGGAATTATACATTACAGCCAGTACGGCTTTTTCCATGTTATTATTATTGATTTTGTACATCTCAATGATGGATAAATCATATTTGAAGAGAAAAATTATACGCTCAGACCGGGACTTGAACCCGGGACCCTTGGTTCTCTAGACCAAGTGCTCTACCAACTGAGCTACCTGAGCAAGTACCGATCTAACCGCAAATCCTTCTCTATATACACTGTAATTCCCGTCCACGAAATGCTATGAAGCCATGCTTCTATCTTGCAAATGGCGGCTCCTTTATTAAGAAGACATATTTGGGAATTATACATTACAGCCAGTACGGCTTTTTCCATGTTATTATTATTATTGATTTTGTACATCTCAATGATGGATAAATCATATTTGAAGAGAAAAATTATACGCTCAGACCGGGACTTGAACCCGAGACCCTTGGTTCTCTAGACCAAGGGTCCCGGGTTCAAGTCCCGGTCTGAGCATATAATTTTTCTCTTCAAATATGATTTATCCATCATTGAGATGTACAAAATCAATAATAATAACATGGAAAAAGTCGTACTGGCTGTAATGTATAAATCCCAACTATGTCTTCTTAGTAAAGGAGGCGCCATTTGCAAGGTAGAAGCATGGCTTCATAGCATTTGGTGGACGGGAATTACAATGTATATAGAGAAAGATTTGCGTTTAGATCGGTACTTGCTCAGGTAGCTCAGTTGGTCTAGAGAACCAAGGGTCCCGGGTTCAAGTCCCGGGTTGAGCGTATAATTTTTCTCTTCAAATATGATTTATCCATCATTGAGATGTACAAAATCAATGATAATAACATGGAAAAAGTCGTACTGGCTGTAATGTACAATTCCCAAATATGTCTTCTTAGTAAAGGAGCCGCTATTTGCAAGATAGAAGCATGGCTTCATAGAATTTGGTGGACGGGAATTACAATGTATAGCCTAAGAGAAAGATTTGCGTTTAGATCGGTACTTGCTCAGGTAGCTCAGTTGGTCTAGAGAACCAAGGGTCCCGGGTTCAAGTCCCGGTCTGAGCGTATAATTTTTCTCTTCAAATATGATTTATCCATCATTGAGATGTACAAAATCAATGATAATAACATGGAAAAAGTCGTACTGGCTGTAATGTACAATTCCCAAATATGTCTTCTTAGTAAAGGAGCCGCCATTTGCAAGATAGAAGCATGGCTTCATAGCATTTGGTGGACGGGAATTACAATGTATATAGAGAAAGATTTGCGTTTAGATCGGTAGCTCAGTTGGTCTAGAGAACCAAGGGTCCTGGGTTCAAGTCCCGGTCTGAGCGTATAATTTTTCTCTTCAAATATGATTTATCCATCATTGAGATGTACAAAATCAATAATAATAATATGGAAAAAGCCGTACTGGCTGTAATGTATAATTCCCAAATATGTATTCTTAATAAAGGAGCCGCCATTTGCAAGATAGAAGCATGGCTTCATAGCATTTGTTGGACGGGAATTACAATGTATATAGAGAAAGATTTGCGTTTAGATCGGTACTTGCTCAGGTAGCTCCGTTGGTAGAGCACTTGGTCTACAGAACCAAGGGTCCCGGTTTCAAGTCCCGGTCTGGGCGTATAATTTTTCTCTTCAAACATATTATAGATAAAGATTAATTTAAATACAATTATTGTATTTCTTAATTTGATTTCGAATATTATGCAGAAGACGTAGTATTTTACATTTAACATAATTATTGTATGCCCATGTGTTGGCATAAAAATGCACAATCTTCATATATAGAGAACACATTGAAATTAATTTGAGAATAAAATAGTCCACCATAACGAAGTGGTAGGTAGAGTCTAATGCCTTCCACTCTGGGATCCGGGTTTGAACCTTAACGAAATAGGGGTTTAAACCTGACCTCTATTCTGGTTTGTGACCTCTACCTCATCCTGTCTTCAGTTGAAGATTTATCTTTTTGCTAACCAAGGAGGTCTATCCATGTACCTGCCTAAGGTAACAGCCCAGGAAATTTATTTCTAAGTCCCATGGCGGGGTAGAAGCCTTGGAGGAAGATAAAGTGGAATAAATAAAATAAGTACAGAATACTTAAATTGTTTTAGACATTAATTTATCATATAATAGGTGGCAAAGTAAAATAAATTATTATAAAATGCATTGATTAAAATTTAGAAATATTATATCAAAGTAAGACTGCATTTCATTATGAATGTACACACTGTTATTCTATTGTTTTAGTGTTCACCGATATGTCAGTATACTGGCATAGAACTAAAGAGGAACTTGTTGACGCAGAGACATAAAAGTAATTTTGGAAGTTGTGACAAGGAGATAATCTGGAATCAATAAATATAATACGAATTTATGGGAAACTGTTTATATTATGGAGATTATATTGTTTTCGACGATAAATCAATTGATTTATTTACAAGTTCTTCCTATGACTTGCTCATTCAGATTCCTGCAGGAACATCTTACCATCTAGCATCTGAAATTTGTGGGCCGCTACGGATAGCATCATCAAACATCTACTATAACATTTTTATTAGTGATTATGTGTCTTGTTTTTGCATTATGTGTAGAAAGCAAATTGTTCGATGATCTCCAATAATCTTGAGATAGACATAATGTTAAATTTACGAAATAGTTCATTTCTGTAAAATGTCCAGGACCGATTAATTTAAAACAATTATAATTACTTTTAAATTCATTACTGGCACCGCATTTATATCTAAGGGGATGGGTTCATCATAATAGTTTAAAAGAAAATAAATAACAGAAGCGAGGATAAATATTCTCCTATTTATTACAACATTATGCAGTATGAACATTGTATTTAACCCATTTAATGTAAGAAGACAAGAAATATATATTTTGATGGACGTTGTTTGAAATTAAATGAAGAAATGACCACTACGATACTGAGGATATAAATTTAAGGAGTAAAACTTTTATTTATAGTTGGGGAAATTATTTCGTAGAAAAATGCTACATAAAATATAACATAGGACCTATTCTATTTATTTTTTAGCCAATTGAAATGACAAAAATGTATCGGTCTTCAACCCTGAACATTTTATATTAAGTGGAACTATAGATCATTATACATTAGACTTAAATTTTTATTACATAATATAGTAGCATTTTAAGAATTTAAAAAATGAATCTAAGATACACCTGAAACACTGTATATAAAATCTTTGTTTTATTACATATATTGCTACAGTTATAAATTGTGTAAACATATAAATTAGACTAAACCTAAAATTCCTGGATACTACGATATTAGACAATATGATGGCTTTGATCGTATGTTACAGTGATTTGTGGAAATGTTAGATATATAGTATGCTGAATACATAAAAAGTAGATATACTAAACAAATAGCAAGCACGTAATCCCATATTGAAATGATCTTATGCAAATTTTCGTATTTTTATTAATCCAGTGTACCACAGAAACTATTATTTTCTATCCTAGCGATGGCGACGCAGATACTACACTCCAGGGATGGCTGCTCGTCTCCACGCAACACTACCTCGGGCATCTGCTTGGTGATGATCTACAAACATCAGATCTACAATATCAGCTACGGTGACGCAAAGTAACAGAAGGCGGAGAAGAAAAAAGTGAAACAAGACGGCGAAGAAGAAAGTAAAAGAAGACGGCGAAGAACAGAGTAAAAGAAGACGGCGATGAAGAAAGTAAAAGAAAACGGCGAGGAAAGAAGTAAAAGAAGACGACGAAGAAGGAAGTAAAAGAAGACGGCGAAGAAGGAAGTAAAAGAAGACGGCGAAGAAGGAAGTAAAAGAAGGCGGCGAAGAAGGAAGTAAAAGAAGACGGCGAAGAAAGAAGTAAAAGAAGACGGCGAAGAAGGAAGTAAAATAAGACGGCGAAGAAGAAAGTGAAAGAAGACGGCGAAGAAGAAAGTAATAGATTACGACGGAGAAGAAAGTAAAAGAAGACCGCGAAGAAGGAAGTAAAAGAAGACGGCGAAGAAGAAAGTGAAAGAAGACGGCGAAGAAGAAAGTAATAGATGGCGACGAAGAAGAAAGTAAAAGAAGACCGCGAAGAAGGAAGTAAAAGAATCCGCGGCCAGAACGAAGTAAAATAAGACGGCGAAGAAGTGATTAAAAGAAGACGGCGAGAGAAGAAAGTGAAAGAATACGGCGAAGAAGAAAGTAATAGAGGACGACGAATAAGAAAGTAAATAGAAGACCTCGAAGAAGGAAGTAAAAGAAGCACGGCGAAGAATAAAGTAAAAGAAGACGGCGAAGAGGGAAGTAAAAATAAGACGGCGAAGAAGGAAGTAACAGAAGACTTCGAAGAATAAAGTAAAAGAAGACGGCGAATAAGGAAGTAAAAGAAGACGGCGAAGAAGAAATTAAATTAAAATGACCAAGAAGAAATTAAAAAGAAGACGGCGAAGAAAGGATTTAAAAAGAAAGACGGCGAAGAAGGAAGCAAAAGAAGACGGCGAAGAAGGAAGCAAAAGAAGACGGCGAAGAAGGAAGTAAAAGAAGACGGCGAAGAAGGAAGTAAAAGAAGACGGCGAAGAAGGAAGTAAAAGAAGACGGCGAAGAAGGAAGTAAAAGAAGACGGCGAAGAAGGAAGTAAAAGAAGACGGCGAAGAAGGAAGTAAAAGAAGACGGCGAAGAAGGAAGTAAAAGAAGACGGCGAAGAAGGAAGTAAAAGAAGACGGCGAAGAAGGAAGTAAAAGAAGACGGCGAAGAAGGAAGTAAAAGAAGACAGCGAGGAGGGAAGTAAAAGAAGACGGCGAGGAAGGAAGTAAAAGAAGACGGCGAAGAAGGAAGTAAAAGAAGACGGCGAAGAAGAGAGTAAAAGAAGACGGCGAAGAAGGAAGTAAAAGAAGACGACGAAGAAGAAAGTAAAAGATGACGGCGAAGAAGGAAGTAAAAGATGACGGCGAAGAAGGAAGTAAAAGAAGACGGCGAAGAAGGAAGTAACAGAAGACGGCGAAGAAGGAAGTAGAAGAACACGGCGAGGAAGGAAGTAAAATACGGCGAAGAAGGATGTAAAAGAAGACGGCGAAGAAGGAAGTAAAAGAAGACGGCGAAGAAGGAAGTAAAAGAAGACGGCGAAGAAGGAAGTAGAAGACGGCGAAGAAGGAAGTAGAAGACGGCGAAGAAGGAAGTAACAGAAGACGGCGAAGAAGGAAGTAAAAAAAGACGGCGAACAAGAAAGTAAAAGAAGACGGCGAAGAAGAAAGTATAAGAAGACGGCGAAGAAGGAAGTAAAAGAAGACGGCGAAGAAGGAAGTAAAAGAAGACGGCGAAGAAGGAAGTAAAAGAAGACGGCGAAGAACGAAGTAAAAGAAGACGGCGAAGAAGGAAGTAGAAGTCGGCGAAGAAGGAAGGAAAAGAAGACGGCGATGAAGGAAGTAAAAGAAGACGGCGAAGAAGGAAGTAAAAGAAGACGGCGAAGAAGGAAGTAAGAGAAGACGGCGAAGATGGAAGTAAAAGAAGACTGCGAAGAAGGAAGTAAAAGAAGACGGCGAAGAAGGAAGTAAAAGAAGACGGCGAAGAAGGAAGTAAAAGAAGACGACGAAGAAGGAAGTAAAAGAAGACGGCGAAGAAGGAAGTAAAAGAATACGGCGAAGAAGGAAGTAAACGAAGACGGCGAAGAAGGAAGAAAACGAAGACGGCGAAGAAGAAAGAAAAAGAAGACGGCGAAGAAGGAAGTAAAAGAAGACGGCGAAGAAGAGAGTAAAAGAAGACGGCGAAGAAGAAAGTAAAAGAAGACGGCGAAGAAGAAAGTAAAAGAAGACGGCGAAGAAGGAAGTAAAAGAAGACGGCGAAGAAGGAAATAAAAGAAGACGGCGAAGAAGGAAGTAAAAGAAGACGGCGAAGAAGGAAGTAAAAGAAGACGGCGAAGAAGGAAGTAAAAGAAGGCGGCGAAGAAGGATTTAAAGAAGACGGCGAAGAAGAAAGTAAAAGAAGACGGCGAAGAAGGAAGTAAAAGAAGACGGCGAAGAAGGAAGTAAAAGAAGACGGCGAAGAAGGAAGTAAATGAAAAGGGCGAAGAAGGAAGTAAAAGAAGGCGGCGAAGAAGGATTTATAGAAGACGGCGAAGAAGGAAGTAAAAGAAGACGGCGAAGAAGGAAGTAAAAGAAGACGGCGAAGAAGGAAATAAAAGAAGACGGCAAAGAAGGAAGTAAAAGAAGACGGCGAAGAAGGAAGTAATAGAAGACGGCGAAGAAGGAAGTAAAAGAAGACGGCGAAGAAGGAAGTAAATGAAGACGGCGAAGAAGGAAGTAAAAGAAGACGGCGAAGAAGGAAGTAAAAGAAGACGGCGAAGAAGAAGTAAAAGAAGACGGCGAAGAAGAAAGTAAAAGAAGACGGCGAAAAAGGAAGTAAAAGAAGACGGCGAAGATGGAAGTAAATGAAGACGGCGAAGAAGGAAGTAAAAGAAGATGGCGAAGAAGGAAGTAAAAGAAGACGGCGAAAAAGGAAGTAAAAGAAGACGGCGACAAGAAGTAAAGAAGACGCGAAGAAGGAAGTAAAAGAAGACGGCGAAGAAGAAGTGAAAGAAGACAGCGAAGAAGGAAGAAAGAAGGCGGCAAGTAGAAGTAAAAGAAGACGGCAAGAAGAAAAAAAAGAAGACGGCGAAGAAGGAAGTAAAAGAGAAGACGGCGAAGAAGGAAGTAAAAGGAAGTTGGCGAAGAAGGAAGTAAAGAAGACGGCGAAGAAGGAAGTAAAAGAAGACGGCGAAGAAGGAAGTAAAAGAGACGGCGAAGAAGGAAGTAAAAGAAGACGGCGAAGAAGGAAGTAAAAGAAGACGGCGAAGAAGGATGTAAAAGAAGACGGCGAAGAAGGAAGTAAAAGAAGACGGCGAAGAAGGAAGTAAAAGAAGACGGCGAAGAAGGAAGTAAAAGAAGACGGCGAAGAACGAAGTAAAAGAAGACGGAGAAGAACGAAGTAAAAGAAGACGGAGAAGAACGAAGTAAAAGAAGACGGCGAAGAAGGAAGTAAAAGAAGACGGCGAAGAAGGAAGTAAAAGAAGACGGAGAAGAAGGAAGTAAAAGAAGACGGCGAAGAAGGAAGTAAAAGAAGACGGCGAAGAAGGAAGTAAAAGAAGACGGCGAAGAAGGAAGTAGAAGAAGTCGGCGAAGAAGGAAGGAAAAGAAGACGGCGAAGAAGGAAGTAAAAGAAGACGGCGAATAAGGAAGCAGAAGACGGCGAAGAAGGAAGCAGAAGACGACGACGAAGAAGGAAGGAAAAGAAGACGCGAAGAAGAAATCAAAATGAGACGGCGAAGAAGAGAGTTAAAGAAGATGACGAAGAAGAAAGGCCGGGAAGTATGCTAAGAAGTTCTACGAATACGGCGACGACGACGGAGACGCCGAGAACAGAATCAGGTAAAATATATTTTACTTTCTACAGTTATGTTCGTTCTTACATTATTTGAAAAGGTATATATATAGTATATATACATACACACACACACACACCACACACACACACACACACACATATATATATATATATATATATATATATATATATAAAATGTGTGTGTGTGTGTGTGCGCGCATGAAGAAAGTGAATTTAATTTAAGATCTTGAATTAAGTAATCGTCCCGCGCCGTAGCCGAGTGGTTAAGGTAGGAAGCTTTGGCGGAGAGCAACGGGACTTGCGCTGGTTCGAGTATCCATGGGGGAAGACATTTTCTCATGGTATTTCGGCCAGTATGGGCCCACCCAGCATCATGAGGCAATTGGGTAGCTACAATAAGTAGCGGCTCCAAGTTGAGGAACCAGCTATAACGGCTGGGGGACTCGACATGCTAACCACATGTCACCCCTACACTGGCTGTTGATCATCTACCTCTGTGATTGACACATGTGGATGTGAAGGGCCAGCAGCCGGCTGGTAAGAGGGCAACCGCTGAAAAGTGGAAAGACCCTCAATCAATCGGAATTAAGTAATCAATCGATGGATGTTGGAATATATATTTTCACAGACGTTACAAAAATTTGCGTAAGAACATAAATATAATATTTTTTATTTATTTTAGTGCTTAAAGTGTCTATGAATAATGCATATAGATCAAACAAATCACTGTAATATTATATAAATAAGTGCTAAAATATTGTTTTATACCAGTATGTAATATCCAGAAAACCATGCAGTGTGCTTGCAATACACAATAGTTAGAACTGAAATTATATAATATGCCAGTCAATAAAACTGAAATATTCTGTTGTAAATTGAAAACAAAGTTTGTAATATCGCATTCATTTAATGTTGTTAAATATCAAAATAAAATATCATTATACTTCATTACTATTACCTTGTGAGATACTACTTTTGTGAATTTACTATTTCTGAAATAAATCTAAATATTGTTGTGTGTTTATTTAATAGTTTATATTGTAATAGAAAAGTTACTTTTATTAAATTTTTCCTCTTTTAATGAGGTAAATTTATGGGAAAAATGATATTTTCATGTATATACTGACTGTACGTAGTCTAGATCAAATTAAATGCTAAAACATTTGATATCCATAAGCATATTTTACCTTAGTTTAAATTCTCCTATCTTTCTTCTTCTTAATCTTCTTCAGTTCAAGGTTTAGACGATTCGCCTGTTCCGAATTCATAATGATTCATTCCATCTCTTCCTAGGTCTTCCTGCATCCCTTAATCCTTTTGGTTTATAATGGGTAATGCAATCTTGGGCAATCTTGTTTCTTCCATCTCCGAACATGCTGTTTTTATAGCCGACGCGATGTGGTGGTGTTGAATTCTATCATTTATAGAATATAATTTATTTGTAATTCGCTTCTTATTTCATTTCTTACGTGGTCAAATTTTGTGCATCCTTTGGTACTTCTTAGAAAAATCATTTCTACACTTTGTATTCTAATCGAACTCCTCTTATTTGTTACCCAGGATTCACTACCTTTAAAGTATTTTTTAGTTACTCCATTCCACACTGATACAACCTTAGAACTTAATGGCGGGTCTCTTCTACACAGATAACGCTTCAGGAAAGTTGTCAATTGTAACCTCGCAGTCCGTGACTGTGAGTGTACTAATTGAAATATTATTTATTCCTACACATCTTCACAAAAATGTGAACATGTATATTTGTGAAAATTCCACATTTTTAGCTCTAATAGTACTTGTTAGATGTCTGTGTTTATCATAAGTAATGCCACGAGTGATTTCCAAATTATCGATAAATTCACTCCTCGCTTCGTGAGTCGTGAATTTATCGATAATTTTGAAATCAAGAGTGGCATTTGTTAGGACTATTTAACGAATAAAATTAAGCTTTTTACTCACAAATCATTGTTTAACTATAGTTATTTTAAACTATTTATATATTTAACGTAAACGGCGATGTTTGAAAACAAATCAGAAATGTGCACCTTGATCATATTATTTATTGCCAAATAGGATCGCAATATTTAAGAGTGCACCCAAGTGGAGAAATGATGAAACACATCAAACTATATATCATAATCAACATTACGGGTTATTCATTTATTTTTTTAGTAAACAACTCAGTAAAATCAAGGACTCTTTTCATTATTTGCTACATTCAATGTATTTGTTGGGAAAAATTATGCTTTGACCTGTTGAGAACATTAATAAATAATAGTTTTAAAAAACTAAAACAGCACGCTTTATTAGAAAACCGAACTCAAAAATGAAAAATAATTTTAATTTCCAACACGCTTGGGATAAATTTAAAGTGGTCAACAAAAATATCTTCTCCAACACATATAGAATAAAACTAGAATTATCAACAAAAAGAAAATAATTTTACCATCAAAAGCGTGGGGTGCTCTATATCAATTAATATATTTGATAATAAACAGATATTGGCAAAAGTGAAGTCTCTAAGAAGAACATGTAAAAATCATAAAAAGCACCCCACGCTTTTGATGGTAAAATTATTTTCTTTTTGTTGATAATTCTAGTTTTATTCTATATGTGTTGGAGATGATTTTTTTGTTGACCACTTTAAATATATCCCAAGCGTGTTGGAAATTAAATTTTTTTTCCATTTTTGAGTTCGGTTTTCTAATAAAGCGTGCTGTATTAGTTTTTTAAAACTATTATTTATTTATTTATTTTTTAGTTTTAATATTTTACAGAATAAGATAAGAATGTAAATATCTTTAAATTCCATACTATTGTAGTATTAGCTAAAAGTATTACTCTTCTAAAAAAAATCCTCCCCAGCCGGATTCGAACCAGGAACCTATGGGTTACTGAAATTGTATACTACTAGTTCACCGCTCTACCAACTGAGCTCTTACAACGATTGACTAAGAAGTCGACAAGTCCGTGACCTATTATACCAGTTTTCATTTTTTTTTATTTTCTGATGATTCTGGCCAGGAATTTAGAAATAGAATATGAAATCATTATAGTGTCACGGGTCCTTTACAAGTATACAAAGTTTCAAGTCGATCCAATGTCTCTAAGTGGGTGAAAATCGTGTTCAAAGATTCCGTTACATAAATACAAAGTCACTTTTTTTTATTTTCTGATGATTCTGTCCAGGATTTTAGAAAATAAATATGAAATTATTGTATTGTCACGGGTTCTTTACAAGTATACAAAGTTTCACAAGTCGATCCAATGTCTCTAAGTGGGTGAAAATCGTGTTCAAAGATTCCGTTACATAAATACAAAGTCACTTTTTTTTATTTTCTGATGATTCTGTCCAGGATTTTAGAAAATAAATATGAAATTATTGTATTGTCACGGGTTCTTTACAAGTATACAAAGTTTCAAGTCGATCCAATGTCTCTTAGTGTGTGAAAATCGTGTTAAAAAATTCCGTTACATAAATACAAAGACACTTTTTTTTATTTTCTGATGATTCTGGCCATGATTTTAGAAAATTAATATGAAATTATTGTATTGTCACGGGTCCTTTATAAGTATCCAAAATTTCAAATCGATCCAATGATTTTAAGTGGGTGAAAAACGCGTTGATAGTTTCAGTTACATAGATACAAAAACACTTTTTTTGATTTTCTGATGATTCTGGCCAGGATTTTAGAAAATAAATATGAAATTATTGTATTGTCACGGGTCCTTTACGCGTATACAAAATTTCAAGTCGATCCAATTATTTTAAGTGGGTGAAAAACGCGATGAAAGATTCAGTTACATAGATAGATAGATAGATAGATACAGGTCAAGCTAATATAAAGCGTGTAAAAAGGAGGAGCTTCCTTTATCACAAAAGCAGGAGCTGATAAAGAGAAATCGATAAAGAGAGAGGTGAAACACGACTGTGATTGGTTGTAAATAAAAAATCATTGTAACGTGATTGGTCATTGACTCTCATTTGTGACATGAGTTAAATAGTCATAAGTAATACCACGTGTAATTTCCAATTTATTTAGAGGATTTAGAAATCAAGAGTGCATTTGTTTTAACTAACAAAATTAAGCTATTTACTCAAAAACCATTATTTAAATATCCATCCATCCATAGTAATTATGCGCGAGGGCAGGTCTTTCACCCCAATAATAGCATTTTCATGCTATGCTTTGCAGCTTTTCTAGGGAATTATAGGTGTGGTAGCTTCCCGTTGCTTTCCAAACCGGTGAAGGATGGTGATGATAATGATAAGAATGATGCTGATGGCCGGATGATTTTCGGGGACCATTGGGCCCTAATTTTCCTGACATTTACCTTGCAGGAGGAAAAACCCCGAAAGAACCTCACCCAGGAGCTTGCCCCGACCGGGAATCAAACCCGGGCCCGCTGCATGACAAGGCAGCACGCTACCTGAAGACCACAGCGGTATTTTAAAATATTTATATATTTAATGTAAAGGACGATGTTTGAAAACAAATCAGAAATGTTAGATTATGTATATTCACTGAAACTTGATCATATTATTAATGGAAAATAGGATCGCAATATTGTAAGAATGCACCCTAGTGGAGAAATAATTAAACACATCAAACTGCATATTATAATCAACATTAGGCCTATAGATTATTAAAATATTATTTAGTAAACAACTCAGTAAAATCAAGGAATCTGTTCATTATTTGCTACATTCAACATATTTTTTAGGGAAAAATAATGCTCTGAGCTGTTCCGAATATTAAAAAGGAGGAGCTTAGTTTATCACAAAAACAGGAGCTGATAAGGAGAAATCTTTAAAGAGCGAGGTAAAACACGACTGCCATTGTAAAACAAATTTCATTGAAACGTGATTGGTTATTGAATAGCATTTGGGACATGTGCTAATAGTCCCCATAAATACATATTTTAGTACCTATCAGACGTATGTAAATAAATATATTCGATATATTCTCTATAAACTACATATTTAGCATTTTCCTCATATTACAACAGAAAAGTTTATGTAAAAAACCAGTAAGCTTAATACTTAATTTGTGCTGATTCAGTAGCACGTGTCAGGGAAGTATAGACTTAACCCATTTGTTAATGGGAATGCCATCTGTTAGCAAACCAAACCATTTCTATATCTGCACAGACAATGGAACAACAAGCTTTGTGAAACTAAATCTGGAAAATATAGAACTTTGAAGGATTTCATGAATCCGGTATCGAACCAATGTTTTCCATAACATGTGCAATTAGCTAGATTTATTCATGAAGACGGGATCTCAATGGTGAGTACTACTTCTGAAATAATGGCTGAAATCTTCCTACAAGAAATGGAAAATAAATATTTTGAGAAACTAAAGTATAAATTTGATATAAAAATGATAGTAACATATGTCGATGACGTACTACGGAGTAGTAATATATGACAGTGAAAATAGGAAAGAAAAGGAAATACTACAAGACTTAAATGATATGCACAAAACATCACTTTCGCCGAAGAAATAGAAGTTAATATTAGTATAAATTATCTAGATTTATCTGTAACAAAAAATCTATACAACAATAAACTAGAAATCCGCTGTGGTCTCGGGGTAGCGTGCTGCCTTGTCACGCAGCGGGCCCGGGTCCCATCCCCGGTCGGGGCAGTTTTTCTGGGTGAGGTTTTTATCGAGCTTTTTCCTCACCTGTAAGACAGATGTCAGGAAAACTTTAAGGCCCAAACGGTCCCCGAAATCATATGGCCATCATCATCATCCATATCATTATCATCATCATAAACTTTCACCGTAGTAGAAAGCAACGGGAAGCTACCATACCTACAATTCCCTAGTAAAGCTGCAAGCATAGCATGATAATGCAATGATTGTAGTGAAGGACCTGCCATCGGGCAGAATTACTATGGATGGATTATTATTATTATTATTTTTTAATTAAAATAACTCTACAGTGTTCCTTGTTACATATGAGTAAGGTTGGGAATTTATCACATTATTTCCCCAATAATTAATAATTACCGCGAATGCCTGATTTACAGTATTGCAACTACATTAGGAATGTATTTCATTTCGCTACAACTAGGTCTATACATTGTGTAACTTTTAAGCCGTAACTAGTGTTTTAACCGTTAAGGGTTTAGTAAACTTAAAGTTATTAAATCTTGTGCTTGAAATTAAATTTTATAAATGTCTACTGTATGTATATTTAAAAGTCAGTGGTTCACCCAACTCAGATCATTGTGGAAGGGGTCGAAAAAGGTTGGAAACAGTTGTCCTATATTATAATAATTAAGAAGTAAATCGTTTCGGTGTTATTACATCATTAACAATATTAAAAATCTTTTCATAGCAACACATTAAATATAAAATTAATTTTATAAACAAATGATTTAGTTATCAATGTCAATATTAAAAATTGATGATTGATCACATCATCAGTATAATGGTGAAGCCGGCGATAATAATTACAAGATTAATTTGAATTGGAATTACTAATGTTTTACTGTAAAGCATCTATTAATTATTGAGACCTTCTGCTGCATTAGGAAAGTGTCAAGAAAGAATATGGTATATTCATTATCTTAATACAATGATGTTATATATATAACTAAACAGGTATCTAAAATATGTATTTACAAATTATAAATTCACTGATATATTTAAATATCTATTAGGCAAAAATGCGCTTATAATGTAGGTCTGTACTTAATTATTACTAAGTTATGAACTTCTTAAAATAAATATGATTGAATAGCGTGCCCTATGTGATTAGATTGTTTCAAATGTTTGTACGGCACATTGTACACTTACATTTATTTATATTTATATTATTTTAATGTTTACACATCTTTCTGTGCCTAAAGTTTTATTTTTCATCTCCACTCGTCTTTCTCCATCCAATCCATGTCCTCCAGTCATCTTGCTCTCATTCCAGTTCTTATTTCCTGCATCCACGAGTTTCGAGGTCTTCCTCTCCTCCTTCTTCCAGGTTCATTCCATTGTTTTTCTGGGTAATCTTTCTTCTTGCATTCGTTGTACGTGCCCATACCATACGTGCTTGTACCGTATATAACCTACTATTGATTAACCAATATTCATTTTTTCTCTTATGACAGTATTTCTTATTTTGTCTAATTTTGGACATCTTGCTGCTCTCCTCAAGATATCAATTTCCATCGACATAAGTTTTTGTTCTAAGTTTTTGTTGAATTTCCAAACTTCAGCTCCATATGTGACAGTACTTCTCACTATTGAATTATATATTTGTAACTTATTTTTCCTGGTTATGTGTCTGTTCCATAAGACTCCATTCATAATTTGTTATTGCTCTACCTTTATTTATTCTGTTCTTAATATCAATTTCTTGTTTATCCTCTTTATCTAATGTGACTCCTAGATACTCAAATTCTTCACATCCTCTAATATACCCCTTTTCATCTTCTAATATCAAATCTTCGGTTTCGGCTCCACATCCCATATAAAATGTGCTTTTCTAAATTTATTTTCAAACCAACTGAGCTACCTGAGCAAGTACCGATCTAAACGCAAATCCTTCTCTATATACATTGTAATTCCCATCCACAAAATGTTGTGAAGCCATGCTTCTATCTTGCAAATGGCGGCTCCTTTATTAAGAAGACATATTTGGGAATTATACACAGAGAAGGATTTGCGTTTAGATCGGTACTTGCTCAGGTAGCTCAGTTGGTAGAGCACTTGGTCTAGAGAACCAAGGGTCCCGGGTTCAAGTCCCGGTCTGAGCGTATAATTTTTCTCTTCAAATATGATTTATCCATCATTGAGATGTACAAAATCAATGACAATAACATGGAAAAAGTCGTACTGGCTGTAATGTACAATTCCCAAATATGTCTTCTTAGTAAAGGAGCCGCTATTTGCAAGATAGAAGCATGGCTTCATAGAATTTGGTGGACGGGAATTACAATGTATATAGAGAAAGATTTGCGTTTAGATCGGTACTTGCTCAGGTAGCTCAGTTGGTCTAGAGAACCAAGGGTCCCGGGTTCAAGTCCCGGGTTGAGCGTATAATTTTTCTCTTCAAATATGATTTATCCATCATTGAGATGTACAAAATCAATGATAATAACATGGAAAAAGTCGTACTGGCTGTAATGTACAATTCCCAAATATGTCTTCTTAGTAAAGGAGCCGCTATTTGCAAGATAGAAGCATGGCTTCATAGAATTTGGTGGACGGGAATTACAATGTATATAGAGAAAGATTTGCGTTTAGATCGGTACTTGCTCAGGTAGCTCAGTTGGTCTAGAGAACCAAGGGTCCCGGGTTCAAGTCCCGGGTTGAGCGTATAATTTTTCTCTTCAAATATGATTTATCCATCATTGAGATGTACAAAATCAATGATAATAACATGGAAAAAGTCGTACTGGCTGTAATGTACAATTCCCAAATATGTCTTCTTAGTAAAGGAGCCGCTATTTGCAAGATAGAAGCATGGCTTCATAGAATTTGGTGGACGGGAATTACAATGTATATAGAGAAAGATTTGCGTTTAGATCGGTACTTGCTCAGGTAGCTCAGTTGGTCTAGAGAACCAAGGGTCCCGGGTTCAAGTCCCGGTCTGAGCGTATAATTTTTCTCTTCAAATATGATTTATCCATCATTGAGATGTACAAAATCAATGATAATAACATGGAAAAAGTCGTACTGGCTGTAATGTACTATTCCCAAATATGTCTTCTTAGTAAAGGAGCCGCCATTTGCAAGATAGAAGCATGGCTTCATAGCATTTGGTGGACGGGAATTACAATGTATATAGAGAAAAATTTGCGTTTAGATCGGTAGCTCAGTTGGTAGAGCACTTGGTCTAGAGAACCAAGGGTCCTGGGTTCAAGTCCCGGTCTGAGCGTATAATTTTTCTCTTCAAATATGATTGATCCATCATTGAGATGTACAAAATCAATAATAATAATATGGAAAAAGCCGTACTGGCTGTAATGTATAATTCCCAAATATGTATTCTTAATAAAGGAGCCGCCATTTGCAAGATAGAAGCATGGCTTCATAGCATTTGTTGGACGGGAATTACAATGTATATAGAGAAAGATTTGCGTTTAGATCGGTACTTGCTCAGGTAGCTCAGTTGGTAGAGCACTTGGTCTACAGAACCAAGGGTCCCGGGTTCAAGTCCCGGTCTGGGCGTATAATTTTTCTCTTCAAACATATTATAGATAACGATTGATTTAAATACAATTATTGTATTTCTTAATTTGATTTCGAATATTATGCAGAAGACGTAGTATTTTACATTTAACATAATTATTGTATGCCCATGTGTTGGCATAAAAATGCACAATCTTCATATATAGAGAACACATTGAAATTAATTTGAGAATAAAATAGTCCACCATAATGAAGTGGTAGGTAGAGTCTAATGCCTTCCACTCTGGGATCCGGGTTTGAACCTTAACGAAATAGGGGTTTAAACCTGACCTCTATTCTGGTTTGTGACCTCTACCTCATCCTGTCTTCAGTTGAAGATTTATCTTTTTGCTAACCAAGGAGGTCTATCCATGTACCTGCCTAAGTTAACAGCCCAGGAAATTGATTTCTAAGTCCCATGGCGGGGTAGAAGCCTTGGAGGAAGATAAAGTGGAAGAAATAAAATAAGTACTGAATACTTAAATTGTTTTAGACATTAATTTATCATATAATAGGTGGCAGAGTAAAATAAATAATTATAAAATGCATTGATTAAAATTTAGAAATATTATATCAAAGTAAGACTGCATTTCATTATGAATGTACACACTGTTATTCTATTGTTTTAGTGTTCACCGATATGTCAGTATATTGGCAAAGAACTAAAGAGGATCTTGTTGACGCAGAAACATGAAAGTAATTTTGGAAGTTGTGACAAGGAGATAATCTGGAATCAATAAATATAATACGAATTTATGGGAAACTGTTTATATTATGGAGATTATATTGTTTTCGACGATAAATCAATTGATTTATTTACAAGTTCTTCCTATGACTTGCTCATTAAGATTCCTGCAGGAACATCTTACCATCTAGCATCTGAAATTTGTGGGCCGCTACGGATAGCATCATCAAACATCTACTATAACATTTTTATTAGTGATTATGTGTCTTGTTTTTTGCATTATGTGTAGAAAGCAAATTGTTCGGTGATCTCCAATAATCTTGAGATAGACATAATGTTAAATTTACGAAATAGTTCATTTATGTAAAATGTCCAGGACCGATTAATTTAAAACAATTATAATTACTTTTAAATTCATCACTGGCACCGCATTTATATCTAAGGGGATGGGTTCATCATGCTAGTTTTAAAGAAAATAAATAACAGAAGCGAGGATAAATATTCTCCTATTTATTACAACATTATGCAGTATGAACATTGTATTTAACCCATTTAATGTAAGAAGACAAGAAATATATATTTTGATGGACGTTGTTTGAAATTAAATCAAGAAATGACCATTACGATACTGAGGATATAAATTTAAGGAGTAAAACTTTTATTTATAGTTGGGGAAATTATTTCGTAGAAAAATGCTACATAAAATATAACATAGGACGTATTCTATTTATTTTTTAGCCAAATGAAATGACAAAAATGTATCGGTCTTCAACCCTGAACATTTTATATTAAGTGGAACTATAGATCATTATACATTAGACTTAAATTTTTATTACATAGTGTAGTATAGCATTTTAAGAATTTAAAAAATGAATCTAAGATACACCTGAAACACTGTATATAAAATCTTTGTTTTATTACATATATTGCTATAGTTATAAATTGTGTAAACATATAAATTAGACAAAACCTAAAATTCCTGGATACTACGATATTAGACAATATGATGGCTTTGATCGTATGTTACAGTGATTTGTGGAAATGTTAGATATATAGTATGCTGAATACATAAAAAGTAGATATACTAAACAAATAGCAAGCACGTAATCCCATATTGAAATGATCTTATGCAAATTTTCGTATTTTTATTAATCCAGTGTACCACAGAAACTATTATTTTCTATCCTAGCGATGGCGACGCAGATACTACACTCCAGGGATGGCTGCTCGTCTCCACGCAACACTACCTCGGGCATCTGCTTGGTGATGATCTACAAACATCAGATCTACAATATCAGCTACGGTGACGCAAAGTAACAGAAGGCGGAGAAGAAAAAAGTGAAACAAGACGGCGAAGAAGAAAGTAAAAGAAGACGGCGAAGAACAGAGTAAAAGAAGACGGCGATGAAGAAAGTAAAAGAAAACGGCGAGGAAAGAAGTAAAAGAAGACGACGAAGAAGGAAGTAAAAGAAGACGGCGAAGAAGGAAGTAAAAGAAGACGGCGAAGAAGGAAGTAAAAGAAGACGGCGAAGAAGGAAGTAAAAGAAGACGGCGAAGAAGGAAGTAAAAGAAGACGGCGAAGAAAGAAGTAAAATAAGACGGCGAAGAAGAAAGTGAAAGAAGACGGCGAAGAAGAAAGTAATAGATTACGACGAAGAAGAAAGTAAAAGAAGACCGCGAAGAAGAAAGTAAAAGAAGACGGCGAAGAAGAAAGTGAAAGAAGACGGCGAAGAAGAAAGTAATAGATGACGACGAAGAAGAAAGTAAAAGAAGACCGCGAAGAAGGAAGTAAAAGAAGACGGCGAAGAAGGAAGTAAAAGAAGACGGCGAAGAAGGAAGTAAAAGAAGACGGCGAAGAAGGAAGTAAAAGAAGACGGGGAAGAAGGAAGTAAAAGAAGACGGCGAAGAAGAAAGTGAAAGAAGAC
Organism: Diploptera punctata; assembly: GCA_030220185.1. Lineage (NCBI taxonomy): Eukaryota > Metazoa > Arthropoda > Insecta > Blattodea > Blaberidae > Diploptera > Diploptera punctata. The sequence goes on from JASPKZ010005310.1 coordinate 94,312, forward strand.
GGTGAAGAAGAAAGTAATAGATGACGACGAAGAAGAAAGTAAAAGAAGACCGCGAAGAAGGAAGTAAAAGAAGACGGCGAAGAAGAAAGTAAAAGAAGACGGCGAAGAGGGAAGTAAAAGAAGACGGCGAAGAAGGAAGTAACAGAAGACGGCGAAGAAGAAAGTAAAAGAAGACGGCGAAGAAGAAAGTAAATTAAAATGACCAAGAAGAAAGTAAAAGAAGACGGCGAAGAAGGATTTAAAGGATGACGGCGAAGAAGGAAGCAAGAGAAGACGGCGAAGAAGGAAGTAAAATAAGACGGCGAAGAAGGAAGTAAAAGAAGACGGCGAAGAAGGAAGTAAAAGAAGACGGCGAAGAAGGAAGTAAAAGAAGACGGCGAAGAAGGAAGTAAAAGAAGACGGCGAAGAAGGAAGTAAAAGAAGACGGCGAAGAAGGAAGTAAAAGAAGACGGCGAAGAAGGAAGTAAAAGAAGACAGCGAGGAGGGAAGTAAAAGAAGACGGCGTGGAAGGAAGTAAAAGAAGACGGCGAAGAAGGAAGTAAAAGAAGACGGCGAAGAAGGAATTAAAAGAAGACGGCGAAGAAGGAAGTAAAAGAAGACGGCGAAGAAGAGAGTAAAAGAAGACGGCGAAGAAGGAAGTAAAAGAAGACGGCGATGAAGAAAGTAAAAGATGACGGCGAAGAAGGAAGTAAAAGAAGACGGCGAAGAAGGAAGTAACAGAAGACGGCGAAGAAGGAAGTAGAAGAACACGGCGAGGAAGGAAGTAAAAAACGGCGAAGAAGGAAGAAAAAGAAGACGGCGAAGAAGGAAGTAAAAGAAGACGGTGAAGAAGGAAGTAAAAGAAGACGGCGAAGAAGGAAGTAAAAGAAGACGGCGAAGAAGAAAGTAAAAGAAGACGGCGAAGAAGGAAGTAAAAGAAGACGGCGAAGATGAGAGTAAAAGAAGACGGCGAAGAAGGAAGTAAAAGAGACGGCGAAGAAGGAAGTAAAAGAAGACGGCGAAGAAGGAAGGAAACGAAGACCGCGAAGAAGAAAGAAAAAGAAGACGGCGAAGAAGGAAGTAAAAGAAGACTGCGAAGAAGAAAGTAAAAGAAGACGGCGAAGAAGGAAGTAAAAGAAGACGGCGAAGAAGAAAGTAAAAGAAGACGGCGAAGAAGAAAGTAAAAGAAGACGGCGAAGAAGAAAGTAAAAGAAGACGGCGAAGAAGAAAGTAAAAGAAGACGGCGAAGAAGGAAGTAAAAGAAGACGGCGAAGAAGGAAGTAAAAGAAGACGGCGAAGAAGGAAGTAGAAGAAGACGACGAAGAAGGAAGTAAAAGAAGACGGCGAAGAAGGAAGTAAAAGAAGATGTCGAAGAAGGAAGTAAAAGAAGACGGCGAAGAAGGAAGTAAAAGAAGACGGCGAAGAAGTAAATAAAAGAAGGTGGCGAAGAAGTAAGTAAAGGAAGGTGGCGAAGAAGGAAGTAAAAGAAGACGGCGAAGAAGGAAGTAAATGAATAGGACCAAGAAGAAAATAAAAGAAGACGGCGAAGAAGGATTTAAAGGAAGACGGCGAAGATGGAAGCAAAAGACGGCGAAGAAGGAAGTAAAAGAAGACGGCGAAGAAGGAAATAAAAGAAGACGGCGAAGAAGGAAGTAAAAGAAGACGGCGAAGAAGGAAGTAACTGAAAAGGACCAAGAAGAAAGTAAAAGAAGGCGGCGAAGAAGGACGCAAAAGAAGACGGTGAAGAAGGAAGTAAAAGAAGATGGCGAAGAAGGAAGTAAAAGAAGGCGGCGAAGAAGGAAGTAAATGAAAAGGACCAAGAAGAAAGTAAAAGAAGGCGGCGAAGAAGGATTTAAAGAAGACGGCGAAGAAGGAAGCAAAAGACGGCGAAGAAGGAAGTAAAAGAAGACGGTGAAGAAGGAAATAAAAGAAGCCGGCGAAGAAGGAAGTAAAAGAAGATGGCGATGAAGGAAGTAATAGAAGACGGCGAAGAAGGAAGTAAAAGAAGACGGCGAAGAAGGAAGTAAAAGAAGACGGCGAAGAAGGAAGTAAATGAAGACGGCGAAGGTGGAAGTAAAAGAAGACGGCGAAGAAGAGAGTAAAAGAAGATGGCGAAGAAGAAAGTAAAAGAAGACGGCGAAAAAGGAAGTAAAAGAAGACGGCGAAGATGGAAGTAAAAGAAGACGGCGAAGAAGGAAGTAAAAGAAGATGGCGAAGAAGGAAGTAAAAGAAGACGGCGAAAAAGGAAGTAAAAGAAGACGGCGAAGAAGGAAGTAAAAGAAGAAAGTGAAAGAAGACGGCGAAGAAGAAAGTGAAAGAAGACAGCGAAGAAGGAAGTAAAAGAAGGCGGCAATGTAGAAAGTAATAGAAGACGGCGAAGGAAAAAAGAAGAAGACGGCGAAGAATGAAGTAAAAGGAGTTTGCGAAGAAGGAAGTAGAAGAAGACGGCGGAGAATGAAGTAAAAGAAGACGGCGAAGAAGGAAGTAAAAGAAGACGGCGAAGAAGGAAGTAAAAGAAGACGGCGAAGAAGGAAGTAAAAGAAGACGGCGAAGAAGGAAGTAAAAGAATACGGCGAAGAAGGAAGTAAAATAAGACGGCGAAGAAGGAAGTAAAAGATGACGGCGAAGAAGGAAGTAAAAGAAGACGGCGAAGAAGGAAGTAAAAGAAGAAGGCGAAGAAGGAAGGAAAAGAAGACGCGAAGAAGAAATCAAAATGAGACGGCGAAGAAGAGAGTAAAAGAAGATGACGAAGAAGAAAGGCCGGGAAGTATGCTAAGAAGTTCTACGAATACGGCGACGACGACGGAGACGCCGAGGACAGAATCAGGTAAAATATATTTTACTTTCTACAGTTATATTCGTTCTTACATTATTTACAAAGGTATATATATAGTATATATACATACACACACACACACGCATGCATATATATATATATATATATATATATAATGTGTGTGTGTGTGTGTGTGTGTGCGTGCGCATGAAAAAAGTGAATTTAATTTAAGATCTTGAATTAAGTAATCGTCCCGCGCCGTAGCCGAGCGGTTAAGGTAGGAAGCCTTGGCGCAGAGCTACGGGACTTGCGCTGGTTCGAGTATCCATGGGGGAAGACACTTTCTCATGGTATTTCGGCCAGAATGGGCCCACCCAGCATCGTGAGGCAATTGGGTAGCTACAATAAGTAGCGGCTCCAGGTTGAGGAACCAGCTATAACGGCTGGGGGACACGACATGCTAACCACATGTCACCCCTACACTGGCTGTTGATCATCTACCTCTGTGATTGACACATGTGGATGTGAAGGGCCAGCAGCCGGCTGGTTAGAGGGCAACCGCTGAAAAGTGGAAAGACCCTCAATCAATCGGAATTAAGTAATCAATCGATGGATGTTGGAATATATATTTTTCACAGACGTTACAAAAATTTGCGTAAGAACATAAATATAATATTTTTTATTTATTTTAGTGCTTAAAGTGTCTATGAATAATGCATATAGATCAAACAAATCACTGTAATATTATATAAATAAGTGCTAAATATTGTTTTAATTGTTTTATACCAGTATGTAATATCCAGAAAACCATGCAGTGTGCTTGCAATACACAATAGTTAGAACTGAAATTATATAATATGCCAGTCAATAAAACTGAAATATTCTGTTGTAAATTGAAAACAAAGTTTGTAATATCGCATTCATTTAATGTTGTTAAATATCAAAATAAAATATCATTATACTTCATTACTATTACCTTGTGAGATACTACTTTTGTGAATTTACTATTTCTGAAATAAATCTAAATATTGTAGTGTGTTTATTTAATAGTTTATATTGTAATAGAAAAGTTACTTTTATTAAATTTTTCCTCTTTTAATGAGGTAAATTTATGGGAAAAATGATATTTTCATGTATATACTGACTGTACGTAGTCTAGATCAAATTAAATGCTAAAACATTTGATATCCATAAGCATATTTTACCTTAGTTTAAATTCTCCTATTTTTCTTCTTCTTAATCTTCTTCAGTTCAAGGTTTAGACAATTCGCCTGTTCCGAATTCACAATGATTCATTCCATCTCTTCCTAGGTCTTCCTGCATCCCTTAATCCTTTTGGTTTATAATGGGTAATGCAATCTTGGGCAATCTTGTTTCTTCCATCTCCGAACATGCTGTTTTTATAGCTGACGCGATGTGGTGGTGTTGAATCCAATCATTTATAGAATATAATTTATTTCTAATTCGCTTCTTATTTCATTTCTTACGTGGTCAAATTTTGTGCATCCTTTGGTACTTCCTAGAAAAATCATTTCTACACTTTGTATTCTAATCGAACTCCTCTTATTTGTTACCCAGGATTCACTACCTTTAAAGTATTTTTTAGTTACTCCATTCCACACTGATACAACCTTAGAACTTAATGGCGGGTCTCTTCTACACAGATAACGCTTCAGGAGAGTTGTCAATTGTAACCTCGCAGTCCGTGACTGTGAGTGCACTAATTGAAATATTATTTATTCCTACACATCTTCACAAAAATGTGAACATGTATATTTGTGAAAATTCCACATTTTTAGCTCTAATAGTACTCGTTAGATGTCTGTGTTTATCATAAGTAATGCCACGAGTGATTTCCAAATTATCGATAAATTCACTCCTCGCTTCGTGAGTCGTGAATTTATCGATAATTTTGAAATCAAGAGTGGCATTTGTTAGGACTATTTAACGAATAAAATTAAGCTTTTTACTCACAAATCATTGTTTAACTATAGTTATTTTAAACTATTTATATATTTAATGTAAACGGCGATGTTTGAAAACAAATCAGAAATGTGCACCTTGATCATATTATTTATTGCCAAATAGGATCGCAATATTTAAGAGTGCACCCAAGTGGAGAAATGATGAAACACATCAAACTATATATCATAATCAACATTACGGGTTATTCATTTATTTCTTTAGTAAACAACTCAGTAAAATCAAGGACTCTTTTCATTATTTGCTACATTCAATGTATTTGTTGCGAAAAATTATGCTTTGACCTGTTCAGAACATTAAAAAAGGAGGAGCTTTCTTTATCACAAAAGCAGGAGCCGATAAAGAGAAATCGATAAAGAGAGAGGTGAAACACGACTGTGATTGGTTGTAAATAAAAAATCATTGTAACGTGATTGGTCATTGACTCTCATTTGTGGCATGAGTTAAATAGTCATAAGTAATACCACGTGTAATTTCCAATTTATTTAGAGGATTTAGAAATCAAGAGTGGCATTTGTTTTAACTAATAAAATTAAGCTATTTACTCAAAAACCATTATTTAAATATCCATCCATCCATAGTAATTCTGCGCGAGGGCAGGTCTTTCACTGCAATCATAGCATTTTCATGCAATGCTTGCAGCTTTTCTAGGGAATTATAGGTGTGGTAGCTTCCCGTTGCTTTCCACACCGGTGAAGGATGGTGATGATAATAAGAATGATGATGATGGACGGATGATTTTCGGGGACCGTTGGACCTTAAGTTTCCTGACATTTGTCTTACAGGAGGAAAAACCCCGAAAGAACCTCATCCAGGAGCCTGCCCCGACCGGGAATCGAACCCGGGCCCGCTGCGTGACAAGGCAGCACGCTACCTCGAGACCACAGCGGTATTTTAAAATATTTATATATTTAAAGTAAACGGCGATGTTTGAAAACAAATCAGAAATGTTAGATTATGTATATTCACTGCAACTTGATCATATTATTAATGAAAAATAGGATCGCAATATTTTAAGAATGCACCCTAGTGGAGAAATAATTAAACACATCAAACTGTATATCATAATCAACATTATAGATTATTAATTTATTATTAGTAAACAACTCAGTAAAATCAAGGAATCTGTTCATATTTGCTACATTTAATGTATTTGTTGGAGAAAAATAATGATCTGAACTGTTTAGAATATTAAAAAGGAGGAGCTTAGTTTATCACAAAAGCAGGAGCTGATAAAGAGAAATCGTTAAAGAGCGAGGTGAAACACGACTGTATTTGGTTGTAAAACAAAATTCATTGAAACGTGATTGTTTATTGAATACCATTTGGGACATGAGTTAAATAGTCCCCATAAATACATATTTTAGTAGCTATCAGACGTATGTTAATAAATATATTCGATATATTCTCTATACACTACATATTTAGCATTTTCCTCATATTACAACAGAAAAGTTTATGTAAAAAAAAAAACAATAAGCTTAATACCTAATTTCTGCTGATTTAGTAGCACGTGTCAGGGAAGTATAGAGTTCACCCATTTGTTAATGGGAATGCCATCTGTTAGCAAACCAAACCATTTCTATATCTGCACAGACAATGGAACAACAAGCTTTGTTAAATTAAATCTCGAAAATGTAGAACTTTGAAGGATTTCATGAATCCGGTATTGAACCAATGTTTTCCATAAGGTGTACAATTAGCTAGATTTATTCAGGAAGACGGGATCTCAATGGTGAGTACTACTTCTGAAATAATGGCTGAAATCTTCCTGTAGGAATTGGAAAATAAACATTTTGAGAAACTAATGTATAAATTTGACATAAAAATGATAGTAACATATGTCGATGACGTACTATGGAGTAGTAATATATGACAGTGAAAATAGAAAATAAAATGAAATACTACAAGACATAAATAATAGAACGAAAAAAAAAATCACTCTCACCGAAGAAATAGAATTTCATAATAGTATAAATTATGTAGATTTATCTGCAACAAAAAAATCTATACAACAATAAACTAGAAATCCGCTGTGGTCTCGGGCTAGCGAGCTGCCTTGTCACGCAGCGGGCCCGGGATCTAGCCCCGGTTGGGACAGTTTCCTGCGTGAGGTTTTTATCGGGGTTTTTCCTCACCTGTAAGACAGATGTCAGGTCCCCGAACATCATATGGTCATCGCAATTATCATTCATATTTATCGTATATTACGGTTAGGATTAAGGACTCTCCTGGCGCACCACTATCATCATCATCGCCCATCATATCATCGGGACTACGTAACCCCGCCTTCCAGGCGCCCAAACCTCAGAAGTGGGTTACAATTACGCCAATGCCAAGAGAGAACACCATAAATGTCCAAAGGGGGCAACCTGGGGCATTAAAAAATATATAAACTAGAAATCAGCATTTACCGAAACCTACAAGCAATGCGCTAGCCATAAACAAAAATTCTATACAGCCTTTTCAACAAAAAATAAGTAAATTTAATAGCTTAATTAATAGAATGCTAAAACTTGCGTTAAGCATAGACAATTATATTCAAGAATTTAACTACATTAAATATCAACGGCTACATTAAACAAATTATAAATAAACTCGTAAATAAACAAAAAAGAAAGAACAAGATATTTAACATAACTAAGCTTGAAAGTAAATCTGATAATCACAAAAAAAATCATGGATAACACATATACAGGAAAAGACAAATAAAAATTAGCCAATACATTAAAGAAAGCTGACAAAAAAATTAAAAGTATCATATAGAACGAATAACAAATTAAATAACATAATAAATAATAACATCGAAGAAAATAATATTTTTAATAACAAGAGAATATATATAAATTGGCGTGTAGAGATTCTAACAAATTTTACATAGGAAGAACAAGTAGGAATTTTAACATTAGATTTAAAAAATATTTTCGAGACTTTATTTACGCAGAAGGAAAATCAAGCTATGCAAGACATGTTATCCATGCAGGACACTATCTGTTAGATATTGACAACACCCTAACAATACTACACAGGGAAAATAATCCAGCTAAGATAAACGTACTAGAGGAGATGGAAAATTTGAAGGAAGTTAACAACGACCAACTGTTGAATGAGAACACACACAATACGTGTAATCCCCTCTACCAGATCTTCAGTGAAACGCCAGTATTGAATCAGGGATCAACTGATAAGAACCCACATCCTGTTACTTCTGCTGATGATGGAACTAGTCCCGAAAGCGCTACACATAATCATTAATTTTTAAGTTGAGGAGACGGACCTTTTAAGTAACTATTTTATAATTTTATATTATAATTTTCAATTTTGTGTAGATCTAAAATGTTCTTGAAGGCTGAGTAAGTATTATGAAATGTATATTTCCAGTGTGTAATGCTATAATTGTATTAAGCAAGTATAATTTGGTGAAACGTGTGGATGATGTCATTATATCCGGCTTGTACATGAGATAATAAACCAAATTAAACTGAGACTGGATAATGGCGTCGTCTTCCATCTTCTTCACTCTCTTAACAGATGTCACTAAACTCTTGCTTCTGTTATCCCGCTTAATTAACACGTCCAACCTTCATCAATTCAACGTCAGGCTTACCAACTGACAAACTAAACTACCTAATTTCAAACTTATATCGTATGCATGGATATCATGTGGTGAAAAAAAAAAAACCAACATTTCCCAATAGAGTGTAAATTTATTACTGTTTAGAATCTCCATGTCATATACCATCTCCACTTCTCGCAACTGGAATTCCCTACCACAAGAAATAAGGGGCTGCCGGACATTGGCATCTTTTAAAAGAAATCTAAATTTATATTTGCTCTAAAATCGACTTCATTATTATCCAGTGTAAGATATATATATATATATATATATATATTAATTGGTGTTTCCCGTATAATGTATCATATTTATATTATTATTATTATTATTGTTATTATTATTATTATTATTATTATTATTATTATTATTATTATTATTATTATCGTATCATTATTGTTATTACCCTATAAAATGTTGTTTGTACATGACATTTACATTGTTACATTTATTGTATCTTTAAGTGTTTATAATTAGTATAGTGTATATCTATATTTGTCGAATATTTGTTTGTATTTGTACTGGTTGAGTGGAAGAGAGGGCCTTATGGCCTTAACTCTGCCAGAATAAATAAAGTATTATTATTATTATTATTATTATTATTATTATTATTATTATTATAATCTCGCCTCTGGGAAGAATGAGTTTTCAAATGACTTTTTTGTAACTTATCAGACTATTATAATCGTTATTATAGAATTTCAACGTACTTCATTATGCTTTTTGTCCAATGCTACCACGTTGACTTTCTGGTATTCTCTCCTGGCATGGCGTTAATGTAACCCACTTCTGAGGTTGGGGCGCCTGGAAGGCGGAGTTACGCTGTCCCGATGATATATTATAGGTTATGATGATGGTAATGATGTGCCAGGAGAGGCATTAATTCTAAACTTAAAGAAAATCTTTTCTGATGATAATGATACCCAGATTATGTTCGGGGATCGTTTGGGCCTTAAAGTTTCCTGACATTTGTCTTACAGGTGAGGACAAATTCAAAAAAACTCACCCAGGAAACTTGTCCCGACCGGGGATCGAACTTGGGCCCGCTGTGAAACTACAGCGGTGGACACATACTTCATTATTAGTCCTACAATTATGTTTTAACTTTTATGTTCGCTGGTTTTGCATGAGGCATTTCTTTAGGCATTATTAGGGCAAATATGTTATCTGCTAAAAGACTGTAACACAGTATAGCTATATTATTAAACTATTTCTATGTGGAACCAATATATATATATATATATATATATATCATCCATAGTAATTCTGCCCGAGGGCAGGTCCTTCACTGCAATCATAGCATTTTCATGCTATGCTTGCAGCTTTACTAGGGAATTGTAGGTGTGGTAGCTTCCCGTTGCTTTCCACACCGGTGATGGATGATAAGGATGATGATCATGATGATGATGGCCATATGATTTCGGGGACCGTTTGGGCCTTAAAGGTTTCCTGATATTTGTCTTACAGGCGAGGAAAAACCCCGATAAAAACCTCACCCAGAAAAACTGCCCCGACCGTGGATCGAACCCGGACCCGCTGCGTGACAAGGCAGAACGCTACCTCGAGACCACAGCGGTGGACCATATATGGTAGCGTTCTGCATTGTCACGCAGCGGGCCTGGTTCGATTCCCGGTCGGGACAGGCTCCTGGGTGAGGTTTTTTTCCTCACGTGTAAGACAAATGTCAGGAAAACTTTAAGGTCCAAACGGTCCCCGTAATCACATGGCCATCATCAGCATCCTTATCATTATCATCATCCTTCACCAGTGTGGAAAGCAACGGGAAGCTACCACACCTAAAATTCCCTAGTAAAGCTGCAAGAATGAAAATGCTATGATTGCAGTTAAAGACCCTCTGCCCTCAGGCAGAATTACTATGGATGGATACATATATTGGTTTCACATACAAATAGTCGAATAATATAACTATACTGTGTTGCAGTCTTTTACCACATAAAATAATGCCTAAAGAAATTCCTCATGCAAAACCAGCGAATGTAAATGTAAAAACATCATTGTAGGACTAATAATGAAGTATGTGGAAGTTTGGAACCAAGGTAAAAACAGTCTGAAATCTTATTTCTCACTAGCTAATACCCGGCGTGCGCTGCTACGCCCAAATAAATGATAATGTGTTTTAACGTTTAGTTGAATAAGTGAGAGGAAAGATAATTATAAATTTAAATCGTTATTATTTTTAGATTTCCCGTACTGATTACCCGCCATTGCCCGGGGCTACGTGTCCCGATGTATCTGGCATACATGAGTTGAAAGACAAAATTCGTTGTTTTGAGATATCCGTGCTGCTGTTCTGCTTGCCCAGAGATCTACTTATTCCGATCTTCTTGGCATCAATGAAAGACAAAAATGGTTATTGTGAGTTATCCATAAATGATAAACATATGCTGTCGCGGACTTTTTGTAGAGTTTTTTGAGATATCCAATTCCTTGTAAATTAATTTTGTGTATCTGTTATGGTTTAGGCAGTGTAAGCCATTTAAGCGTTTTTTTTCACGTTTTTCACTACAAAGGGTGTTCCAGTTTTTTTTCTTCGGTTTGTCCTCTTGGTCAACTTGCCACTTATTCACCTTAATTCTAAATATATCTCTGTTTGGGATATCTTCTTTAGTAATTCCTGCCAATTTTAAGTCCTTTTTAACTTCATCAATCCACTTCATAGTATCCACTGGAGCTTTACTTCTGTTTTCGTAGAATTCCATTATGTGTTTTGTAAGCCTATTTGAGTTCATTCGTTTAATAAGGTCATACAAATTTAACCTTCGTTTTCTATTATCACTATGAATGTCTGTATATATTTTTATTTCCTTTTTTACTTATGAGTCTAAATGCTTCACCTATGACTTGTGGACCTAAAACTTTTCTTATAATTTTGCATTCTTTTTTCACTATTATTATTATTATTATTATTATTATTATTATTATTATTATTATTATTATTATTATTATTATTATTGAATCTCCAAATATTTTGAAACCCTATTTTGCTACAAAGGCATGTTAGGGTTGTAGCTTACTATAACAATATTATGCTATATATTGTAAAACAGAAATATTAACTTATTGGTTTCGAATCAGTGTTATGAATTATATAAATTGTTTATAAGAGTCTTAGCAAAATTCTATGCATTGTTATGAATATTACGAATTTCATAAAATGTTTTCAATAATTTTGGTTCTTAAAAATCACTTCACACATTGAGGCACAAGCCTCATCATCTGATAAAAGTAGGTTTAACCAGAATTGTTGTCTTTCGAACATACGACAATCAAATGAAACATGTTTTACAGCATTCATGTACATAACAAACACCAATAATAAGGGCTTCACCTTTAGCCTACAATTCAATCAAAATAACTATAATATATTGATGTACTTACCAATACAACAAAAGAATGAAGATCTGGTTCGGTAGTCAAACTTCTTGTTCAAGTATCTGAAACAAAATAAATAAAAACAGAATTAAACTTGGCGTATATTAGGAACATGGTGTAGTTTAAGAGAAATTGCAACGTAAAACCCACTGCATTATTTTCAGATAAATTTACCGTTTTAAAGATTGATTTTGTTGTGTGCAAACCCGACTTAATTCTATTCCAATTCACTTGCCAGAATGCGACATTTTCTTCCTATGTCACAGACCAAGAAACTCTAACATAAAGAATGGAAGGCGTTATGCATCAACCGGCTATGTTCCATTATATAACTTTCGAGAAAAATACGTTTAAAGATTAAGACAATGTTCAGGATTTATTGTAATAATACTGGATATTGCAAGTTATTTTCTTGTTTGTCAGTTATGCATCAAGAATCTAAGAGCGGGAACATTTAGCGCTTAGCTGCATGATGCAAAATTTAGAATAGGATTTATGAAGATCTGGTTTCGTAGTCGTTCGTTGCAAAACTTAGGGAGAAAATATAATAATTAAACTAACTAACTCACTGGCACTATCGAACCCACAAGTTCATGGTCGCGCGGACATACATCCCTATCCTGAGCTAATGTTTTTCAATTATCCCCTGTATAATCTACTTCCCTCAAATCATAGTTAGTTATACTCCCATCTCATTCTTGGTCTACCAACTGGGCGTTTACTCTCTGGTTTTCCTACAAGAAGCTTCCATGCACGTCTTTCATTCCCCGTTTGTGCCACATGTTCTGTACATCGCAGTCTACGAGACTTAACTGTTCTTATTATATCTGGCTTCCTATAAAGACCATGTAGTTCACTGTTATGTAGTCTTCTCCATATACCTGTCCGTTCATCTCTCTTTGGTCCTATAAAGTCCTAACATTCCATGTTCGTAGGAACATGTCCCTGTGTTTGGGCCTTTGGCATGGGTTCCCTGAAATAGACCCTGCCCGGAGAACCGAATGGGGGACTATTTGACCTCCGGAAAATTTTACCCCAGTGGAACCCACGTCCGCATTTCTTGACGTGTATTTTTAAGGTGAAAGATCGTCACTCTTTCGACCAAGGTACTTTTTTTTCGTCTGGTGTATCACCTTCGACCAGTCCGGCATGGGTAACCCTATCGGCAGCAATGCTACCGCCGGCATTGCTCTCGGGATCATTTAAGCACGCTTGCCACTCCACCACGACAAGACAAAGATACCATGGAGGGAATACAATAATTAAAATAGAAATTTTGTAACACAAAAATGATTATTTGAATAAAACGTGTATTTTAAAACATTATAATAAATGAATACTTAAACCACATTTTGTTTTTAATTTATCTTTTGAACTATAATAATAGAGTGGCACATTCTAATAAATTACTATGTCATACTTAATCTCATTATTTACACTCGGCTCTCTAAATATGCAATTTCCAGAATTATCTCATTAAAAAGTAAAACGTGTATAATTATGTTGTTCACTGTCTGCTTTAATAAACAGGTTTCATAAACGGCTTGTTATCATCAACCACTCGCGCCGAGTTGCTCTACAGCGATGCGTTTCCGTCTCTACAACTACAAATTCAGTATTCTGTTTCAATACACAGGCTGTTGCAAAAAAGCACCGACAACTGAGGTGGGTGGTAATTGAGATATGTTAATCATTTTAATAAGATATCAAATGTCTGGAAATGATGCGTTTTCACACTACTTCTCAAGAGTTCGTTAGTTTGATTTCAAGACTCAATACTTGACAATACTGTCACAGTCACATCAAGTTTTCAAAATATCCACCCCCCATCTCATTACATAGCGTACATCGGCGGTGTAGTGATTGGCGCACACGTTCATATACGCCTGGCCTCATTTGAATTGTTTCTGTATAAGCGTGGATTCGGGCTATAAGATCCATACGTGACTCTACTGGAGTCTAATAAATAGACTGCTTCATGTCGCTCCACAAAAAGTAGCCGAGAGAGTTAAGATCAGGTGATCTCGGAGGCCATGGGACTGGTCTTCCTCTGCCACTCTATCGACCTGGATACGTGGTATTCAAATGTCTTCTCATATTGATATGGAAGTGAGCTGGTACTCCGTCCTGTTGCAGCCACATTCTTTTGCGAAGCCACGTATAATAGATTCCATACCTGTGAGGTTTTGTCAAGATGTGAGTCTTCAAATCCTTCGAACAAACACTGATCTTGAGACATAAATAATTAGTTATAGTATGAAAACGCATCATTTCCGCACATTTGTACCTCATTAGAAAATTATCAACATATCTCAGTATACTACCTCACCTCCGGTGTCGGTGTTTTTGGCAACAACCTGTACAATAACTAAGGCTCGGAAGTTGAGGAAAAATCATTTCTTTCATTTATGTCTGAAGACCAGGCACAACATAATATAGATATATTTTGGGTCATTGTAGGCCGGAAAATAATGAGTTTTATATATCCTTTTTTTCTTTTCTTCCTTTTTTCGACTTCAAGATCTTAACGGCTTTATTTTGCAACTTTACCTTAATTAGACTACATTTATGCCATTTATATAACACTGGTCAATAGTAGTTTTGTTGCCCTTGATATAAGATTAATTTCGGATATATTTATGCTCACAATTCATGAAACTATCAATGATTTTGGATGATTTGCTCTGGTTTTTTTAAATCTTTATTTTCATTTTACACTACAAAAATCGGAAAAAAATTTATAACGTAATTTTTTTTTAAATTAGTATACACCGACGTAAATAGAAAGAAAAATGTCGAAAAGCCATGTTATATTTCAGTGAACGCCTTTTATAAGATGTTGTTCTATAATTTTTAGGGGACAAACTCTTTTTAAAGACCAGCAGTAATCTGTCATCATGTGACGGTCCCATCTATCCTTATACCGTTCCACCATTACTTTTAGATTCTGGTGAAAGCGCTCTCCCTGTTCGTCACTATAATTTCCTCAATTATCCGGAAATCTATCCAGGTGACTGTGGAGAAAGTGTAACTTTATACTCATATTTGCTCCTAGAATCTTGAAGCTTGTCAACATGTTTTACACAACTCCTTCATAATTTGGTACTTTATAGTTACCTACTACCAATACAAAACCTTTCCAAGCTTCACTTTCCGGAACAGTCATAACTTTGATAATATTTGCATCTTTCATCAATTGCCGAATTTGAGGACCATCAAATATTCCACCTTTTAACTTTTCCATACTGAGCGTAGGAAATTTTCTGCAAATGTATTAAAAAAATTCTCTTTCCTTGTCCAACGCTTTGATGAATTGTTTTATCATATCCAGATGCACGTCGGGAGTACTTTAATTTTGTTAAATAACTGAGATCAGGGCCCATGTGCTGAGTGAGGGGTGCGATAGTGAGGATCACGCGATGTTTGTATCCGCGAAAAAAATGCGCAGAAATAAAATCATGACTGGAAACATAAATTTTATTAGTAACAAGCCGTTTACTGTTTAAAATATAAGATACGCAGAAATCATAAACAAGTAGAGCACATTCAGCACTTTCATGAATATATTCGTAAACTGTGCACTTGAAACATAGAAATTCGCTGAGATGTCCAGGGCAATAAAAATACATTTTTTTTTGTAGAGCTGTGTAATTCAAGAATTCGCAGAGTCCAGCCGCAATTACCACTTCTTTTAAAAACGCTATCTAGTTTTTTATTCTAAAGACTTTTCACATTCCAAACACATTTTTTTTTTTGTTCCGCAAAAAACTATTGAACCCTCACAAAATATCACGTTATTTTTAACAACCAGCCTAATGACCGCCTGAACTAATGTATTTCGACTCAAATTTTATAATAAGTTGCCATTTTGTGAAAATTACCTCCAGCAGAGTGTGAAGGCAGAGAGGATGTCTTTATCCACTCGTTAGCAACTGCAAAACTTTTTACGTCCTTTTTCCAGTTTTTAGGTCTTTTGTTGTATGATATCTTTAGGTCTTTTTAAGTGTATTTTATAGTCCTCAACTTCCGAACTCTAATAACAACTGTCTCATAATTATTTAGTCTGTGTTATATCTCACTCTCTTTTTAACTGAGTTAACATCTCCCTTATAGGTATGTTACATGCCCTACACCAGAGCCGTCCAAACTACGGCTCGCGGGCCACATTCGGCCCGGCATGGCTTTTCGTATGACCCGCGTAACAAATTAATTGTATATTTTGAATTTAGATTTTAAAATGTAACATCCAGTTTGGACATCCCTGTGTGAAATTCAGCTCTCTGGAATGTGAGGTTGAGGTGTCATCGCTTCTCTTGGCAAAGTAGGAGAGATGATTCATCCCTTATTTACCGTTTTCTCCCCACTCCAAACTTTGAACATTACTTCTTTCGTTTGTTGTATTGTCAATCAAACAGTAGTATGAGCAAGTAATAGTTGTAAAAATAGTGTTAAACTGAGAAAATGCTTTCAAAAACACGCAAAGTTGATTCCGATTGTTGGAAGTTTAACGAATCCTGGACCAGCAAGTACTAGCATTTCTTGTCGACATGGTAAAGCATTTGAATGGCTTGAACATAATTTTACATGGTAAAGACAAATTCATCAACCAAGTTTACTGTGCAATAACGGTTTTCTAATTGAAACTGAAGCCATTGGAAAGGCACGTGTCTGTGAAAAACTGCGTACATTTTCCAAGTGTAAATGCTCTGAAAAATGAATATTCTGAATTGTGTCCCAGAAGTGATTATTTTGTGGAAGTTATTGAAAGAATTGAAGAAGAGTTTTCTAATAGATTTGTTATTTCAATAAAATGGAACCAGACATTTCTTTGTTTTGGTCTCCATTTTCCTTCGATGTTAACAAATAACCAGCAATGTTGCAATTTGAACTAATAGTTTTGTAGTGCAATGACGCAATGAAAGGAGTTTTTGGTCTTACAGATCTCATTAAGTTTTCTACAAGTAACTACCTGAATAATATTTAGGGTTACAAGAATACGCCCGACGTTTTATCTGCATGTTTTCCTCGACATACTTGTGTGAACAAACATTTTCTACAATGATAATTCAAAAATCTCCCTTGAGGTCAAGCTTGAGTGACGAACATCTCCAAGACGTCTTATTTATCAGTACTACTCAGCAGACACCCGACATCGATTGTTTGTTATCTTTAAGAAGCCAGCCCCACTCTTCTCATTACGTAGGCACTAGGCCCTAATTATAGGCCAATTCACTTTTGTACCAATTTGTTTTACAATTTTAATTGCAGCATGGTGTCACAAATATTTTAATAGTCTTCTGTACGATCATGTAATTTTATTTTAATAATAATAATAATAATAATAATAATAATAATAATAATAATAATAATAATAATAATAATAATAATAATGATAATAATAATGATAATAATAATGATAATAATGATAATGATAATAATAATAATAATAATAATAATAATGATAATAATAATAATGATAATGATAATAACAATAGAAGCAGCAGTAGCAGCAGTAATACGAGTAGTAATGATAATTATGTTCCGGCCCGCGATCAATTGCAATATCAGTTACTGGCCCGGCCCATTAAAACGTTTGGGTGGCCCTGCCCTACACCATCAGGGCCTTAAAGGGACACGACCTGTCGGACGGTGATATGTAAATCTGGATCACACACATACTTTTTGGGCCATACAAGGACATGGAGGGCCAGAACTATTTGTGTTATACCATTGGCTTTTGTATGTTTACTTCTTGTTTAGCTTAGACCTTCCGCACTCCTTTCGATTTTGCTGAGAGGGAATCTGAATTGGTATCTGACTTTAATGTAGAATATAGAAGAGGGGGAATTGCGTTCATTTTTTGGCTGAGTATGCGAGAATTCTTTTTATAAGTATACTGATTTGTGTAATTTTCCTTGGTTGTGATGTGCCTTCTCTATATTTCTATTTCAAGTTAAGATTTATTTATTTTATATTTGTCTGAGTTTGTGGAACTTTACCTCAGTATCGTTATGACAAATGTATTTAATAATGAGTTTAATAATGTTTGAAGCTAGCAGATGCTCAGTTTAGGAAATTAAGCACGTCTACGTAATATCGGGCCCAGCGCGTAGACTCTCTGCTTATCTTTAGTATTGTTTATCGGTTCTCCTTATTAATTTTGTAGCCGCGATATTCATTTAATATATTAAAGTTGAATGTCTTATTAGAAAGCTATAATCCTACATCTTAGAAGTTATTGCAGATGCCCATGGAATTTGAATAATATTGTGATTAGAGAGATTTCGTTGATAATCCACGAAGGGCATGATTTGGGCTATAGTAAATATAATAGCGGAAAGTATATATAATAATAGAGTCGATATAGATAAGCCACTCCTCCCTGGAAGCGTATAGTACTTAGCGTGAAAAAGTTTCTGGATGAATAATCAGCTCAATGCCAGGGCCATACGAGACAACAATTGGTAGACCAACAATTAGGTAGGAGAACTACATTAACAATGATTTTGGGAAGTAGATTATACAGCAGAAATGAATAATTTAAGAGTCTTGGTAAACAAAACAAGATTTGACAGAGTTAGAAACCAGGATGTGAGGGAGAAATGCAATATCATAGATGTTAATACATTTATTACAACAAGCAAAAGGGAATGGAATGCCCATGTGAACAGAGCTGACGATACGAGGCTTATTAAAGTAGCAAAGAACCTGAGTACTAGAGGAAAACGAGAAGTGGGCTGATCCGTCAAGAGATGGAATGAGATGTAATAATAATAAAAAATAATATTAGCATTTTATTTATTCTGGCAGAGTTAAGGCCATAAGGCCTTCTCTTCCTACCCGAAGGCAGGTCCTTCACTGCAATCATAGCATTTTCATGCTATGCTTGCAGCTTTACTAGGGAATTGTAGGTGTGGTAGCTTCCCGTTGCTTTCCAAACCGGTGAAGGATGATGATGATGATGATGATAATGATAAGGATGATGATGATGATGGCCATATGATTTCGGGGACCGTTTGGGCCTTAAAGTTTTCCTGACATTTGTCTTACAGGTGAGGAAAATCCCCGATAAAAACCTCACCCAAAAAAACTAACCCGACCGGGGATCGAACCGGGGCCCGCTGCGCAGCACCCTACCTCGAGACCACAGCGGTGGATATATATATATACACACACACACACACACACACACACACAACACACACACACACACACACACACACACACACACACACACTATACTAATTATAAAGAATTAAAAATAAAATATTGCAATGGAAATTTCATGTAAAACATTTTATACGATGATAATAGTAACTACAGTAATACTTATGATAATAATAATAATGATAAATAATAATAATAATAATAATAATAATAATAATAATAATAATAATAATAATAACCATTGACATGTGTGCGTAAATAAACATGCATATGTCTAAAAAAAGAAAAAGAAGGAGATTATACAAGGGACGATTGGAAAACATTACCTCAGGATAGGGATGTACGGTGGGCTTATCTCCGCGCGGCCATAAACCAATGGGTTCAATAGAGCCAGTGAGTTAGTTATAAGATACATCCATCCATCCATAGTCATCCAAAAGTCATTATTTAAATATCTATCCATAGTAATTCTGCCCGAGAGCAGGTCTTTCACTGCAATCATAGCATTTTCATGCTATGCTTGGCAGCTTTACTAGGGGATTATAGGTGTGGTAGCTTCCCGTTGCTTTCCACACCGGTGAAGCATGATGATGATAATGATAAGGATGTTGATGATGATGATGGCCGGATGATTTTCGGGGACTGTTGGGCCTTAAGCTTCCTGGCATTTGTTTTACAGGTGAGAAAAACCCCCGTAAAAAACTCACCCAGGAGCCTGTCCCGAACGGGAATCGAACCCGGGCACGCTGCGTGACAAGGTAGCACGCTACCTCGAGACCACAGCGATGGACTTAATATACATGGCCAATTGTATTGTTAATTACGCAATGAATATTTTAGAGAAAAAGTAATTGGCTTAAAGCTAGAATTTAATCAAGCAAATAGGTGAAAACACAAGTACATATAAAAACAAACAATAGGGTAGTTGGATAGTGGCAAATAACATCGCTTTCCAATTCCCATTGTTTTTTACGACTTTCGATTGAACTGTGACGTTTGGAAATGGCATTACATGCGCAGGACTTAATCTTTGTGTTTGCCCTGTCATGGATAATCGGCTTTAGAAGCACCATAGAGGGCGTAACATTGCGATTTCCCCGGAATAAAGTGTTATCGCTATACAAATCACGTCATCAGAGCGTAGCGATTGTCATTGTAGCATTCAGAGCGATCGTCTGTAAGGAATAACTGGTGCAGAATACATTTAACCGCTAAACTACATTCAGACAATACAGGTCCACTCACCATAAGATACAGCGCGTTTAAAGGATTCCACCCTATGCCAGAGACTTACAAACTTTAACATCTTTCAGGAACAAGCTGAACTTTTCTTATTAACTAACCAGCTAATAAAGTGTTATCAACAATGGAGAAGAACTAAAACCTAGTATTGAATGCACTTATTTAGGAACAAAATTAGATCATTCAGGCGATAACACAGTGGAAATTAAAAATAGAATCGCACAAACAAAACAAGCAATAATTGCTTTAAACTCTGTTTGGTGGAGCAAAACTATTACAAAAAATAGAAAATTATAAATATATCAAACCATAATTCAGAGCATTTTAACATATGGTGCTGAAGTCTGGCAAATTCCTACGAATTTTAAGTACAGAAATGGATGTTTTAAGAAGATTAGCTGGAAAATCTAGAATGAATAGAATACGAAATAAAGAAATAAGGGAAATTATGGGTGTACAAGAGGAGTCGGACATCATAGACATTATAGAAAAGAAAAGATTACAGTGGTATGGTCATGTCAAAAGAATGCCAGAGCAAAGATTGCCAAAAATTGTTATGGAATGGATCCCAATGGAAAGGAGGAAGAGAGGAAGACCGAAGAAAACTTGGATAGAAGGGGTACAAGCAGCTATGAATATCAGAGGATTGGAGGAAGATCAATGGATGGACAGAGAGGAATGGCGTTTGGTTTCCGGAAGACGGCGGCTGCTGCCATGATACCGGATGATGATGATGAACTAGCTAATACCTTGTTTCGATAACCATGGCTTTTATATTCTTTCTGAATATTACAAAGCTTACTCGTATCCCTGAACACAATATTAGCACCCATGTTTATTTAGATTTCTCGTAGACTGCGATGGGCAGGACATGTTGCGCGTATGGGGAATGAAAGACGTGCATGGAAACTTCTTGTAGGAAAGCCAGATGGAAAACGCCCAGTTGGTAGACCAAGAATGAGGTGGGAGAACAACATTAACTATGATTTGAGGGAAGTAGATTATACAGGGAATGATTGGAAAGCATTAGCTCAGGATAGGGATGTATGGAGAGCTTATGTCCGCGCGGCCATGAACCTTCGGGTTCGATAGTGCCAGTGGGTTAGTTAGTTAGTTTATTTAGATTTTGTCCCCAATTCTGATGCAACCCACTAACTCTAAAACAATACATATACTGTTAACCACCCTATAAATGAAGAGTTTGATGAAATATGACGAGAAGGCGCATGCGTCTACAAGATGTAACATCAGTTCTTCATTACTCATTGTCAGAGCTATCGCACGACCCATAAAATATGTTGCCTGCACAGCAACCAAGGATCAGTGTCAGCAGCTAAACTTAATTATATTATCTTGTGGACTTATAAAAACATGAAAAATCGAAAGAAACTATAATAATAACAATAATAATAATAATAATAATAATAATAATAATAATAATAATAATAATAATAATAACAATAATAATAATATTAATATTAATAATAATAATAATAATAATAATAAAATCATGTGACGAATATGTATATTTTTGGGGACGAAAATTAGTGAAGATGGAAGTCATGATGCTAAAATTAATGATGGGATAAATAAGGGCAAATCTGCAATATCAAAATGAAATGCTATTTTATATCTCAGAATATAAGTTCAAAAACAAAAACAAACTTTTAATATACAGTAATAATGAGTACAATGACATAGGTGCACAAACATGTGAATTAAAATATTGAACAATAAATCAATTAAATTCTGCAAAAATGATTTTTTTAGCGTTCAGCTGGAATTTTCAGAAGAAATAAGATAAGAAGCAGTGTAATTAAACAATATATGAATGTTCTAACTTCAATAATTGTTATTCTTACATTTAAATTACAATAAATAGAATTATTACATGGCATATCTTCAATATAATTGTTATTTATGATATATTTTGATTTAATCTAGATTTAACGAATGAAATATAAAATGTACAAGAGAGAAAAATGAGAAAAAACTGTTTATGACATAGAATAAATTTAGTTTAAAAAAAAATCAACAAGTAATTGTATAAGCGGGACTAAAAATCTGGAAGTGGTGCGGCAACCTAAGATACATTGAGGGAAAGAATTCCAGGAGCGAGCCGCGGTTACTGTGAAAGAAGTAGAATAAGACGAAGTTATATGAAAAGGGATTGTTAGCAGTGAGCTAGTGTCAATATTGTTGTAAGAAGAAAACTCCTTAAATCTGAACGCCAGGTAACCAGGATTGTAAGAATTCAGAAACTTGAAAATAAGTGAAAGAGAGCGCATTTACGTCTGTCACTAAGACGGAGCCAAGAGAGCTGATTGAAGTGTTCGGAAACATGATCATAAAGGTGGATATTGAAAATGAATTGAACGCAAGCATTATGAACACGCTGCAGTCTCTGCGACAAGTCATAGTTTAGGTCATGTATGTAGGTGTGCATGTATGCACGTGTGCACGTATGCACGTATGCACGTATGCACGTGTGCACGTATGCACGTAAGCATGTATATATATATGTAGTATATATAGGCCTATATATATATTTGCATGTAGCATGAATATATATGACATCTAGTAATAATGGAGAATATAATACATATAAAAGACAAATAAGTGTTTGAATTGGATTCGCCTGGTGGTGTAATGGATAACAAGCTGAGGTACAGACTCAGAGTTCCGGGTTCGAATCCCGTCCAGGCATTTATTTTTCTTATACCATATATATATATATATATACACGCCAGGTGACCAGGAGTGTAAGAATTCAGATGTTTGAAAAGAAGTAAAAGAGAGTGCATTTACGTCTGTCGCTAAAACGGAGCCAAGAGAACAGATTGATGTGTTTGGAATCATGATCATAACGGTGGATATTGCAAATGCATAGAACGCAAGCATTATGAACACGCTGCAGTGTCTGCGACAAGTCATAGTTCAAATCATTACCGTATGTACATATAAATAATGTCACATGTTACCCAGACAAGCTTTGGGATGGATCACACCTGGGAAAGGAAAGAGAGGTCGACCCATAATTTAAATGGATGAATAATGTAAGAAGAGCTATGAGGGAGGTAGGTCTGGAAGAATTGGAATAGGAAGATAGAGGAGAATGGAGAAAGAAGATACAAATTTTAAAAGCTTTGGGTAGAGGAAGATGTTTTATTGCATTGTAAACCTGTTTATAAATAAATAAACGACGTGTGGAAAAATTAGATTCTGCACAATGATTAATTTTTATGAAACTGGGAGAAAAAATTTAGGTCTAAATGTCCAAGATAATGTAAAATTGTAGGATGGAGAAAGTATTTTTTACATATGTGTTTCACTTGTGTTTGCAAGGTTAAATTTGCATCGAGATATAGTCCAAGATCTATTACTGAAGAAGAGGGATAATTATATTATTCATAGTAATGTATGGAAAATCATATTCAGAATTTAGGGATTTCTATGCCAACATACCACCAACATAAATTCAAATAAAAACAGAAAAAACGCACAATTTATTGTTGCGGAATGTGAATAATTACCCGAGAGAATTTACCATATTTGTTCGCATGATTTGCACCCCACATATTTTGCGCATAGTCATTTTTAAGGGATTAATTTAAACTTTTTGCTCCATGTATTTTACGCACACATTTTAGGTAGGGCCTACATTTTATTTTCAGTGTGGTAAGGATTTTGCTTCCCTGAATTCCATTGTCAATTCTTACATTCCAACGTAGGTCAATTACTAGCAACTGAACTACCTGCTTCACAAAGAAATCCAAAGTCCCGCTACTTTAACAGTGCTTGCCCTTGGTAGAGACAAGTTTTAGGAAAGTAGATACCGGTATTTCAGTTGACTTTCAACACTTCTAATTTATACTCGCATTTATACTGGATTTCAAGATGGAAGAATTAAAAGTAATAAGTTTCGCGGAACATTTGGGTAATCGTACAACAAAAGAGCATTCGGAATTCTCGAATACAACGAGCGTTATTGAAGGAAACAAAAATACGCGTTAAATTACGCAACAAGTGTCAGTAGAGTATTTCGTGGCCCAAAATACTGGTAAAACTGTAGAAGATGGACTTTTAATTTATTTTGAACAGTTGTGGTACGGCGGTATCACTGTTACACATGACATGCTACAACTACGTGCACGTGAAATTTCTAATTCTCACAACATAGAGGATTTATGATATTTGCATTGTTTCATTTGTACAATAATTATTATTGTTTGTAGATTTATTATTGAATGATTATTATTTGTATATTTCAAGATTACCTACAGTGTTATGCTATACATTTATATGACAAAATTATTCTATTCTTAATTACTATACTTACCTACCATAATTGAGGTAACTTAGAACAGGACCTCTCATTTAAAAATCCACACAATTTACGCTCCCCAATTTTTTCAGTGGACAAAGTAAATTAAGAAGTGCGCAAATTACGCGAGGAAATATGATATATGTTGATTTTCCCCAAAAATGTGAAAAAGCCTTAAAATAAAGTTGTGCACCGGCGTAACCACGCTCTATGCTACCATTTTTGTGCACCCTACCACGGATTAAAAACCATTTTGTATCGTGACTTAAACCCAAAACCACGCGATCTGCTACCAAAATTGTACCACGTGTTGGTGCAGGATCATACAAATGTTGATAAATACTTTGAGTAGAAAACATAGATTGCTCAAATTAACGTATCTTTGCCCGGGCCCATAAAAGACAAAGATTAATTAAACTTTCCTTAATGAATTATTAAACATGTAATATGTTGTAACCTATACAGATCATAATCGTGGAAGTTCTTAGGAAAGAAGAACTCATATACGCTTGAGAAAAGCATTGGAATTTTATATTCATATCTGATATAGACTAGCTACTAAATAAATAGGCAGAAGTATTTAAAATCAGATAACTAAAGTTTAATGCGAGTCAAGAAACAGTCAGATATAACAATGAAATAAATAAAAAATAATTGTTTGACATTGAAAATAAGTTAAAAGAATATAATACTATCATCGATCATCTATACAAAAACAATATCAACAAACCATACGTACGATATTACATTCACACTAGTTCAGTCAAGGGCTGGGGTACACGGTCCTTGTGGCCCCATCCTGGCCTAAGGGACTAATAAACCAAAGAAGCTCCTCTGAGCTATATCGACCTGACTCCCTTGGTTGATAAACAGATGATGATTTGATGTTAGTAAGCACAGCTCTATTTGAGAGTTCACTAAGAGAGGGGAGTATGCGCGTTAGCACACGGCGCGTAATAGGAAAGGAGGGGGTAAGTAGGAGAGAATTTGGCACTGTTCACTAAGATCACAGAAGAAATGGAGACGCGATGACGTATTGGTTGCGCAGTATGACGTAATCCATGTATCGAAAACTTGATTTCGGTACAAAGTGGGAAGATGAGTTCAAAGTAGCCTAAAATAAACATAGGATATATGTAATGTAAAATTTGTCACTGCTCAGACAGTGTAGCCAACTTATCACAAAAAAACCCGGTAACATACAAGTGAACGCTAAACAAATGTGGTGTACTAACTCGCCCTTTTTCTCACCCTAACTTACCTACTAATGTAGGCTGGACTCTTGGGATAGAATCCTCTCATATGTGAATAAATATAATTAGATAAAAGTTAAAAATTAAAATGTACCTTTTGGCAGGTGCCGTCGTCCTCAACTTGTTAAAATGATGTATATAAAATTAACTGGAGCGCTTTCGGAAGTTAACTTTTATCCTCGGCAGGTCGAGCTTCTGTTACTCGTTGTTGTTTACGATCAACGAGTAGCAGAAGCTCAACCTGCCGAGGATGGAACTTAACTTCCGAAAGCGCTCCAGTTAATTTTATATACATCATTTTAACAAGTTGAGGACGACGGCACCTGCCAAAAGGTACATTTTAATTTTTAACTTTTATCTTATGACTATTCACTTCAACGGAATTTGATATGAGTTTTATTAGTGTGAGTAGATATGTTGGCAGTTGGCTCTAGCGGGAACATGTGTTATCACTTATCTCATTGGTCAACATGACGCTGAAAGCCACTTGTTCTTCGATCGAATATTCACTGGCATAGAATAACCCAGAATTTGTACTCCCTGAAAAATCCCTCAAATGTGGCCGAGCTTCAACTTGAAAACCTCGGAACCAGACACAAACATGGCATGTACAAATCTACCAGTACGGGATCTAAGGAATTCAGAGGACATAACAACATAAAGCTGCTGCAATTGTAATGTTACGTCATAAAGACCACATTAAACACGGTTGTCATGTAGCGCCATAAACTCAAGTAATAGCTAATCAATATTTTATTAGGAATCCTGGGGAATCCAACCATAACCAAATGGCATGAAGCGAATGTTATCCATCTATTAATGTATAGCTTACTGGTAATAAACTTCAAATACCGCATTAATTCTTCCCGTATGTTAGAGTAAGTTTATTTGTTTTAAATTTTTTCTTAAATTTGTTTTACTTTATGTTATTAGTTATTGCCTCTATCTATCTTCAGGTTTTTACAGCTACTGCTGTCTTCCCGTGCCAAAACTCCAGAGCCTACGATCTTGGGCATCTTCAATGCTTAGCCCTCTTGCTCGCATTACTATCCTCATGATTTCCTTCCATCAAGCGAATGATGACAAATCAAGAGCTTCAGAACATTTGAATACTACTGATTTCCTTCCGTGTTAACTTTTGTCTCCCTTTTTTCTTCTTTATCGTCGGTTGCCATTGATATAGCTGTTTCGGCCATCGCTCATCTTCAATTCTTATAATATGCCCTAACCATTTTAATTCCTTCTCCTCTATTCTTTCAATTATGCTTTCTTCTGCTGCCATTATGTTTCTAATTTCCTTATTTGTGACATGTTCTAATTTTGACTTTCTGGTACTTCTGCGTAAATAATCCATCTCTGGAGCTATTAGTATATTAAATTATTACCTAATGTATTTAATTACTTTCTTCAGTTTGGTATTAATCTATTATACAGTGTGTTCATAAATTCATACAAACTTCTAGCACTAGTAGGGGGAACTGAGTAGACAATATTTTGAATAGGGACCCATGTCCGGAAACGTACCGCTTCTATGCTACAGCCATTACAATGTGTCGGATTTGCCGGTGTTGTTTTGCAATCGAATAGGCAGTACATGGCGTCGGAAGGGTACCATGTCAAATAAGATGTGACGTAAGGTACGGAATTAAATGTCGTTTCACTCATTACAGAAGAAAATCAAATTTATTTGGTAACAATACCAAAGTAACAAAAACACGTTCATTGGTTACACTAACACTTGTGTCAACAGTGGAAAAACACAAATTTGTTTCCGTCTTCTGCACTGAATGTGTCCCATACGAAGAGCAGAGGCTAGATGTTCGACCACCAATGTCGTTGCATACATTGTACCGACGAATCATGTCCCGATACACTCGTTCCATCACACCAGGCATAACTCGTGCCAGCAATTCTTTTTCGGTCTCTACTTGAATCTCGTACACCATACTCTTCATACGACCCCACAAAAAAGAGTCGAATGGCGTTAAATTCGATGATCGTGAGGGCCATGCAATAGAACCACTCCGGCCTATCCATCGTTGCCCGAATCTTCGGCTAAGATGTCCCCAAACATCACGTATAAATTGCGGCGGTGCGCCATCGTGCTGAAACCACAGTTCCTGAAGGAAATTCAGTGGCAGGGTAAATGTTACGTGCAATCAAGCGATCTTCTGACATCATGTATTGCCTATCCGGTTGCAAAACAACACCGGTAAATCCGACACATTGCAATGGCAGTAGCGCAGAAAAGGTACGTTTCCGGATATGGGTTCCTATTCAAAATATTGTCTACTCAGTCCCATCTACTAGCCCTAGAAGTTTGTAAGATGAATTTCCGAATACTCTGTATAATGTTTTATTTTTATCCCTCTCCTTTGTATTAATTCTTTGTGTTTCAGAGTGCGTTTTATATTTTGAAACTTTCTCCTTTTTTATGTTATTTCCTAATGTCATCAATTACTTTATTCCGTCTAGTTTTAATCTATTCTAAATTGTTTTGTTTATTTTATTTTCCCCGTATTATTTTTTAAGTTTTTTATGCGCCAAAATGTGTTTTATGTCTTGAAACTTGCTACTAAATTTATTTACTTTGTTTTCCCTCTCCCTTAATTGAAACTTTATAATGTATACATTCGATATGTATTATTTCTGTAACTGAACTGCATCCAAGTACGGAATCGCTCGCAATACCATCTTATGGTTTCCATAAAAAGAAAGCATTTTAAAGAATATATTTTTCTTTTAGCAGTATATATATATATATATATATATATATATATCATCATCATCATCTGCATTCATGGATTAGGTCTGTTGACCCGTTCCGACTTCAGCCCATCTCTTTCTAGGTCTGCCCACATCTCGGGTGCCTTTAGGTTTGTATTTTATTTGTTTTGGATATCAATCTTCATTCATTCTGTGTTGCTTCCATTTTTGTCTATATGTATCTATTTTATCAGTTATTGCAAATATTTCAAGTTCCTGTCTTATTTCTGTGTTCTTTTATTCTGTCTTCCTTAGTGCACCCTTTAACAGATCTCAAAAAATTCATTTCTGCCGCTGTTATCCTACTTAGATCTTGTTTTTTATGTATCCAGGCTTCTGAACCATAGAGCAGTACCGGTACTGCCAACGTTTTATAAAATTTCAATTGGGTCTCTCTTGTTGTTTTATTATTTAGTGATCGTTTTATCGTACCACTTATTCCCTGGAATTTTGCTATTTTATTAGTTATATCATTATCATAATTAAATGAAATGCCACATCCTAGATAATTAAGATGTTTCACCTGTTCTGTGATTTTGTTTCCTATTACTATTTTGGATCTGATTTGATTTTTCCCTTGGAATGCCATTACCTTAGTTTTTTTCTATGGATATTTTGAGATTATATTGTTCACATATATTATGTAATTTAAAAATATTCCTTTGAAGCTCGTCTTCCGTATTTGCTATTATTACCTGGTCATCAGCGTATAATAATGTTTTCAAGTAGTGTGTTTTATTTAATTTTATTCCTTTATTTGTTTCTTCGTTCCATTTTTTTATTATATCATTGATGTATAGGTTAAACAAAACTGGAGAGATACTGCATCCTTGTTTAACTCCTTGATTAGTATGAATTTTGTTTTTACTTACTTCATTTCTAGTTTTATAACAAAATTTGTGTTCCAGTACAAACTCTTTACAGCTGCTATTAAGTGTTTCGGAATTCCTTTTTCTTTTAAAATTGTCCAAAGTTTTCCTCTGTCTACTTTATCAAATGCCTTGACAAAATCAATAAAAGCCATGTGTGTTTCCTTGTTATATTCTCTTCTTTTGTTTATAAATTATTTTACCGTAAATATATCATCCATACATGAACACCCTGGTCTGAATCCACTTTGTTCTTCTGTTAACATTACCTCTGCTATTTGTTTTAACCTAAATGTTAAGATTCTTGAGTATATTTTATAGCCTGCAGTTAAAATGCTTATTACTCTGTAGTTGTTGCAGTCGTTCCGTTCTCCTTTCTTAAAAATAGATTGCTGTTGTCCAGGTTTCTGGTATTGTTGCTTGTTTCCAACATGAATTTAAAAAATGTAATAATCTCAGTTTAAAAAAAAAGTCCTCCATATTTTATTAATTCCATATTAATTCCGTCTATTCCAGCTGCCTTTCTGTTCTTGGTTGTTTTCAGTACTACTTCTAATTCTTCCATTGTTATCATATCTATTCCTGTCTCACACTCATATATGTTATCTTTAGTTACTTTATTTTCATTATACCACAGTTTTTTATAATGTTCTTCCCATTGTTTCTCCTCAATTACATTGATCTGTATTGTATCTTTTTCTTGTTTATTTAGATGTTTCATTACTTTATAGGCTATTTTTGCTGCCCATGTATATCGTATTCTAGTCTACTTATATATCTATCCCAACTGACTTTGTGTGTTTTTTTTATTTCTCTTTTGGCTATTGCACTTTTATGTTTGTATTCAGCTCTTAATTCTGGTGTTCTATTCTGTAAATATTTGTGATAAGCCTCTTTTTTATCTTTTATTATCCTCTCTAATTCTTCATTCCATTCTTAACCCTGCTTGTTATATATTTTATATTTTGTTCCTAATGCCTCATATGCTGCTTTATCAATGCTTTCTTTTATATTATCCCATTCTCGGTTTATTCCTTCGGAAGTAGGTTTTAATATTAATTGTTCATTTAGCCTATTCTGATAAAGATTTTGTATACTTTTATCTTGTAATAAATGTGGTCTCTTTATTTCTATATTTGTTTTTAGTTTTCTTCCATCTCGCTAATATATTTATTTTTGAGATTACTAAAAAGTGATCTGAATAGATGTCACTTCCTCTAAATACTCTCGTATCTGTTAATAATGATGATGCTTTCTTATTGATTAACACATAATCTATCAGTGAACGAAATATATATATATATATATATATATATATATATATATACATATATGCGAAGGACACAGGGAAAGAACCAGTTAAGTCACTTTTTGTCCAAATTGAGTTTCCAAGTTTTAAATAAATTGTGGATTACCTGGTCCTTCATGTATTATCATTTTCGGTGTCTACTAGGTAGGATCGATGAACTTTTTTTAAATATTTTCATGAGAACAATCTCAATAGCTTCATTCTTTCGCAATTTGCTAAACGTATGCGACATATCATCATCATCGTGAACTTATTTAGGTTCAGGTCGTTTGAGCCTGTTCCTATGAGATCTCATGGTGTGGTTGGTCAGTCTATCTTAATTTTGGTCTTCTTTTATCTCGAAGTCCTGTAGGTTGATACTGCAATGCTAATTTAGGAAAGCGAGATAGGTCCATTCTTGGACACGTTCAACTATGTTTTCAACTTTTAATTTTTTGCGTATATCTGTTTTTCCTTGTTTGTCGATTTTTGTCAAACCTAGGAGTGGACGTAAACATTTCATCTTTACAGCTTGCAATTTTGATTTGATTTTAGAATCTAGTATCCAATTTTCGCTACTACATCTGTCCTGATTTTGCAGTTACAACGTGTAATTTCAAATTGGTTGCAGTTGACATTTGTTTATAAAAATTTATTTTTATGACTCCACTACCTAATACCTGGCGTGAGCTACTACTCCTAAATAAATGAAAATTAATGTGTTTTTATGTTTAGTTGAATAAGCAGAGGAAAAATAATAATACATTTATATCATAATTATTTTTAGATACCGCATGCTGATTACCCGGTGATGCTCGGGAATCAACTTATCCCGACTTTCTTGGTTCAATGAAAGACAACAATTATTGTGAGTTATATGGTGTCGCGGACTTTTTTATAGATTTTGTTTTTTGGAGACATTCAATTCTGTGTACATTAATTTTGTGTATTTGTTATGGTTTAGGCAACGTAAACCATTTAAACGTCCACACAGCTACTTTTATCACGTTTTTCACTATAAAGAGTTGCGTATTGCAACTCACTTATAGCCTATAACCTACCCGGGAAACGCCTGAACATTTTGCAAAAATTCCCATCACACTCGGATGAACGGTATGGCAGTGCATAACATACGAACAAACAAACAAACAAACATTGATTTTTTATATATTACATTTATTGCATTATATTTCTGTAACTTTAACATTGCGTGAATTTCTTATATCATATATTAGGTGACCGAAGTAATTAAATTCAGAAACTTGTTCTTATATCCATCCATCCATAGTAATTCTGCCCGAGGGCAGGTCTTTCACTGCAATCATAGCATTTTCATGCTATGCTTGCAGCTTTACTAGGGAATTGTAGATGTGGTAGCTTCCCGTTGCTTTCCACACCGGTGATGGATGATGTAGATAATGATAAGGATGATGATTATGATGGTGATGGCCATATGATTTCAGGGACTGTTTAGGCCTTAAAGTTTTCCTGACATTTGTCTTACAGGTGAGGAAAAACCCCGATAAAAACCTCACCCAGGAAAACTGCCCCGACCGGGGGATCGAACCTGGGCCCGCTGCGTGACAAGGCAGCACGCTACCTCGAGACCACAGCGGTGTACCATTCTTATATATTAACTTATAAAAAAAAACATGATTTTGCACGATAGTGCGTTCTGTTGTATTTACAACAATGGCTACCATGACCGGAAGTTCAATTTCCTAAATCTCGGGTTACCAATTTATAAATAACTAAATAACTATACTGTAATATTACAAATTGCGTCCTCAGCATCTATTACCGCCCTCAATCTGCGGGGAATTGATGCAATCAAATTTCTACAGGCACGTGCACGATCGGCTAGACGCTAGAGCATCCCAGGCGTCTTGAATTTGTGCCCATAAGCCATCTTTCGTCTTTCGTGCATCTGCAGGCCAATTAGAGTTCATCTTTATTTTCATCCTAGCCCACACATTTTCGATTGGATTCAAATATGGTGAACAGCGAAATTTGATTTGCCTTCTCCTTTAACAATCAAATCAAATTTCGCCAAACACATTTCAGAAAGCGGCCACAGTTTCAACAATTTCGATTATACAATGTCAATTATACACAGAGGAAACAACAGACTCAAATTAACATTTTAGAAGAAATCGAAATTATCAAGAAGGTCACGAATACAAACATACTCAACGAAAATATACCTAATGAGCAATACATTCTATTAGACATACAGTTAATTCAATACTACTACAACAACTCCAGAAGATGAAGCATGCATCGAAAGACCTAGGGTGAAATAAACGAACATTTTAAATAGTTGAGGAAGACGGTAGAATACAAGGTAAAACAATATATCATTTAACATTGTTATAACCTCAACGGTATAAAAAACAATTATGAACTTATAAAGTATAGATTAATTCAAATGTCGAAATAAAATATATTTAATTCATAAAACGTTTTAATACAAATATCACGAAAAAACTGCGTAATTGAAGACGCGAACGTGCGATCTTCATTAACAGAAACAGTGACCGCATGCTTTACCGCTGATCTATCAGGTCACGTAGGAGAGTCTTAAGTTCATGCCACATGACACAGTAGCTCAGGGACTGCACAATTATGACTAGTTTCATAGTTTGAACCCAGCGCTGTGCCGAGTATGACTTAAAAGAAATATGCGTTCAAGAGATCTCTTTTTTTTTTTTTTTTCGAAGGGTGTACAATGTATATACAAAAATATATCCAAATAGTAGTGTTAATATACATTTTTCGAAACAAATCACAGCATTTTAAATGAAATGAACTTTATTTTAAACTATATAAAACAAACAATTTTTTTTAGCATTTACAGTATAAACATTGGTCAGACTTAACGTTAGTCAATTATATATAATGAATGCAAATATTTCCAGTAAAGATATTATTTTTCTATTATTTATTATTTTGAAAACACCATCGTGTAAAAAATATGTTTGTGAAGTGTTTTGCAGAAGTGAGGAAATTATTAAAAACCAAACGATAGCGAGGTTTTTAATCATTTCCTCACTTCTGTAAAAACGTCTCAACCTCGCATTGTAATATACTATTAAGACATTGTGAAATCGTAAGAGACCAAAGAGATCGTGTTGCGAAAATGTGTTGTTACTAAGAGGTAGATTGAGTCCAAAGGTCAACATCCAGCGCATGGCTAGTAAATAAGGAAGTGCGGCCGGCGGTAATTTGATTATGAACTGGTTTAAGTCCGGACATGTACATGGCGTGTCAAACATTTATCCTCATAGAGTCCTGGCCACACAGGAAAGCCAGCTCATATCCTTCTGACGAGCTAATATTTACATGTTAAATGACCCATTAACATTTTCTGCCTGCTACCAATCCACATGGGATACTCTTACACTACGAGTAAATTGCATTTATTCACTTTATCGTATTCAGTGTTGATTCCGAAGGAATTTAGCTACAGAGATCGTTCTCGTGGTCAGCCGTGGTTTACTAGTGGTTATGTTCCTTGTCTGTGATCCCTAGGATCGCGTGTTCAAACCTTATCGGTGTCAATGGATTTTTTTTTTATGGATGGAGAAATCAACGGAGCAAGTCCTCCGGGAGGGACTTTAGGTGCCGAGTCTGAAGATTTTCAGGCTCATAAAAGAATTTTAAGTCTGAATAAAGAGGCCTCTAAGCAAAATGTACCGATCTTTATCATTCTAGTAATATTTTAGTTGCCTACTAGATGTCTCATTGGGTAGGTATGTTGACTGCATGCCGTTCATGACATCATTATTGAAATAAGCGTAATTAAATTAACTTGTTCTAGTAACTCCTAACAAAGGAGAGGCTAAGGCCCAACAATGGGATGTTGCGCCACTGTAGTAGTAGATATCTATCTAGAAGTTAAAATTTTGTTCAACTCTCTTAGGCAAAGATTACATCATCGTCAACAACAACAAGGATTAAGCCCAATGGCCTGTTCCGATCTCATTGTAGGTCGAATTGGTCCTTCCATCTCTTCAATGGTCTTCCCAACATTCTTCTCCCTTTTGGTTTATAATTATACATTCTTCTTGGTATGCGCTGTTCATTCATTCGTAATAGGCCTTCGTGCTGAAGATAAGCATTTTGATAATATTTTATTCTTTCACAGAGATTAAATATATTAAATTCTGTTCTTATATCTTCGTTTTTCTTTTTATCGGTCCTTTGGTATCCTGCTATTGCTCTCAACATCTTTATTTCAGCAGCCTCTATTTGTTTACTATCTGCCTTTGTTAATGTCCACGTTTTATATCCATATATAAGAGATGGAACTGCCAATACTTTGTATTACTGATTCATCTCAAAGCAAAGATTACCAGAAGACAATTTCTACTTGTTTAAAAGCCTCATCTTGAAATTTCACGGTTTATCATGTTTCAATAATCATTGCTTTTATCTTCTTTCTAAAAATTACAAAACTTACTCGTATCCCTGAAGACAATATTATCACCCATGTTTATTTACTCGTAGATTTTGTCATTAATTCTGATGCAAGCTACTAACTCTAAAACAGTATACTCTTAACCATCCTATAAATAATGAAGAGTTTGATGAAATATGACGACCAAGCGCATGCGTCTACAAGATGTAACAGCTGTTCTTCATTACTCATTGTCAGAGCTATCGCACGGTCCATAAAATATGTTGCCTGCACAGCAACCAAGGATCAGTGTCAGCAGTTAAACTTAATTATATTATCTTCTGGACTTATAAAAACATGAAAAATCGAAGAAAACATAATAATAATAATAATAATATTAATAATATTAATAATAATAATTTATATATTAATACGCGAAGAAAAAACTTTGTACCCCTTTTTAAGCAGATTACGCGCAAGAAGGACATTTGGCATAATTAAAGTTCATAAAGAGAAGGAGTGCAGAAAAATAAAATTTATGTATAATATGTTTTACAAATAAATTAAATTAAAAAATAAAATAAATTGTGTCTAAGGAATTTATGTGTATTACTCATTAATATGTGTACTGATTCGTGTTCATACTGAAAGTGCGTTGTTGCAAAAAGTAAATTGTGCAGCAGCAATGTGAATTGATTTACACTCGCGTGTTTATTATTAGTGCTTTATTATTAATGGTTTAAACAAGTGAGTACATTTTATTATTTAAATTTAAATTAAACCCTGTCTAATTTTTGTTTCAGTAATTCCAATTAATAGTTTTTTTATATTTACATATTCGCACCTACTTCCATTATGCCTCGACATAGAAAATTGACGGGTTGGAGTGAGAGACTGAGAAGAAGGGATACACTCGTGTGTGTGGTATATATATATATATATATATATATATTCTCGTACACATAATAGTAGGCCAAATGCAAATATGAATAGTATAAAAAGTATAGAAATGTCAAATTACGCATTATTGTTTTTTTTAAACATGGTTTAGCCAATCTATAGGCCTACCACATATTTCCTATCGTTCGTATTTTAAAAATAAATCGAAAGTTAATGCATAATGATGTATTTGTGACAACTTAAGAAAATAATGATTTGGGGTCGAATTTCGACCGCTGGTCGTCCACTAGTAATAATAAAAGCATGTGACGAATATATATATATATATACACACACACATATATATTTGGAGACAAAAATTAAATTAACTTGGTGTAGGAACTGCTAACAAAGGAGTGGCTAAGGCCTAACATCAGGCTGTTACGCCATTCTTGTTCTCATGTAAAACTTTTGAATTCTTTTTACAAAAATTCATCCATCCTACTTAGGACTATTAAATATCGAAAATGACAATAATATATATATATATATATATATTAATATATATATACACACACACACTCCATGCCGCGAAAGGCCTACGATACCCTCAGCCTACCTCTATCTGCTGGCCTCACATATACATTTGTAAATTCTTCTTCTCCTTTTTCTAGTACAAGGTTTAGGCTATGCAGCCTGTTCCGGCGAAGTTAAAAGTGGAGTCCATTTTCTACGTGGTCGGCCAACATCTCTTGTTCCTCTGGGATTATACAGGAAGGTTCTTTTTGGTATTCTTTCGTTATTCATTCTCATTAAGTGTGCTGTCCATTTCTTATTATTTTCGCTGATTTTATCTTCAATTTTATATATATTTAATTCTTCTCGTACAGTTTCATTCCTTATTCTATCCGCTCTTGTGCATCCTTTCACATTACGTAAAAACAGCATTTCCGCAGTCTGTATCCTGCTTTTATCCCTCGATTTCATTATCCAATTTTCACTTCCATACAACAACAAAGGAACAGCCATTGTTTTATATAATTTAAGTTTCGTATTGTGCTGGCAAGAAACCAGCGCTCTGTTACCATTTGTGCTGTCTTTTTAAGAAAACGAAACCACGTTCTGCCTATCATTTGTAGGTAAGTTAACCACACTACGCTACTGCTACCAATAGTGGGTTTAGAAAGCAAACCACGCTCAGCGTAACACTTGTCCGGGATCGGGCTTTGTAATTTGCTGTATTTATTAAGGTGGTCCTGATATTCAAAGAAGTTATCTGAAAGAAAGCAGCTGGCCTCGGGCCCATGAAAGGCAGATATTAATTCATCTTTCTTTCCCTGATGAACATATATACATATATAGATACAAATTATTGAAAGCATACAATGAGTGATTTTTGTATAGGAGAGTGAACAACTACTTATACTAGAATAATAATTGAGGGGCGTTTGTTTAAAAAGATAACCTTTTAATATAAACAAGTTGGTTTTAAATAAAACAATAAATTAATAACAAAAGAGAATTCTTGATCAAACGACCAAGCGTAGCTGTAAAAATAACTGAAGAAATAACATACCATACATAATACCACACTCACACACGTGTCCAAGTTTTAGGAGTCACTTCTTCCGTACATAGCTGGACTAACTCAAAACAGACCTCTTCTCGGCCTCCATCAACTTGTCTATATAGACCACCATATTAACCTTCCAGTCGCATGGTGAGCTGGAACTGGATTCCACCTTTGAATCCGTCTTTAAATAACCAAACGCCGGTTGCTAGGCTGATCGAATGATGATGTTCGGTAAGAGTACAGTGTATATAAAGGTTCGCAAGTAGAGGGGATATGCGCCATAGAGATGCGCGGCGGAAAGGATGAAAAGGGGGAGGGGTAGGCACAAGGAACATCGGGACATTGGCATATTTCATAAATGTTCTGTAGTAGGGAGGAGAACAAAGATACCATACTGAACCGCAGAAAGGCACTTTCGGTTCAGTATTTTTGCTTGTTTTCCGACCTAAGGTTCTTTTTATGGTTCCACAAATAGCCTGGAATTTATTTACTTTATTTTCTATATCTTTATTTTCTCTATAAGTTATATCACATCCTAAATATTGGAAATGTGATATTTGTTCTATTATTTTGTTATCCAGTACATTTGTAAATTACACAGGTAAATTATCATCCAGCCAGTATAGCGTTGTCATGTAGTCAGCATGGCAAGTCCCCAGCTGTTATAACTGGTTTTCTCAACCTTATTGTAGCTACTTATTGTAGCTACCCAAATTCCTCACAATTATGGGTGAGCACTGGTCAAATATAGGCAGAAATTCTATGAGAAAAGTATTCTTTTTCTAAACCAAACTTGGCATATATGATCAATTAAAACGTAAGGAAGGATTCGTTAACCAGGAAAATCGGACTATTAGCAGTGGTAGTTAATTTGAAGCCAACATTTTGAAATATCTCTAGCGGCCGCAAATGTACCGTATGTTCTCTCCCAACTAAACTGTATTCATATCATTTAATTAACACACACCGAAATATTTTAATATAGTATTAATCGTACTATATTTCACGGGGAACTGTCCCTATGCTGGAATGCTGTGTTTCACAGCTCCGAACGGCGTGGCCAATTCTGCATATCGGCTTTCCGACTCTCGACTCGTCGGCAGTGTGGTTTACGATGCCCTATTCCAGCAGATGAACCCACTACCACCATAAGATATCTGCATCATCACATTTCAATTTCCTCCTATGCCGCCGTGTAGGCAAGAGTTAGCAGTTGAACCCGTTACAATTAGCCACAAATCTAGCTTGTCGTCAAGAGGTACAGTACCTCAATATCGACATACCGGGTGTCGCATTGCTGCCGTCAACAAGTTGAGTTGAACTTCTCCAATTTAATAAGATAGATATAGATTACGTAAACCAGCAAACTATAGATATGAAGATCTAGAATATGCCTACAATGTTTGTTTATGATCAGTTTCACTGACATCGAAATCAAAATAAGAGATCTGGAGAAGGCAGCAAACACATCTAGAACGTGCATGAATAAAAAAAATCAAAATAATGAGAGTAAATTATACAACTGAAATGCAATTGCAGTTCAATGGCACAGAAATAGAAGAGGTAGCCGAATTCCAGTATTTAGGAAGCATGATATCAAATTAAGAAGGGCCAAAGGAGGATATTAAAGCTAGAATTAGAAAATCAAAAGCAATATTCTCACAATTGTCACTGATATGAAGACCTAAACAACTCTCAACTATAACTAAATCAAGGCTATTTAATACAACGGGTTAAGTATATTGCTATATGGGTGTGAGATTTGGAAAGGAACAATCACATTATATGAAGAATGCAACTACAGACAAATTGATTTCTGAGATTTATTTTGAGAATCTGGTGGCCAAAAACAATATCAAACGAGAAATTATTTAAGACTTTTTAACTCATGCCCCAAACGGTAGTCAATGACCAATCACGTTTCAATAATTTTGTTTTACTATCAATGGCAGTGGTGTTTCACCTCGATATTTATCGAATTCTGTTTACCAAAATAAAGAAAGCTCCTCCTTTCTTAATATTCTGAACTGGTCAGAACATTATTATTATTATGCAGTGACTGGCTCTCCAACAAATACGTTGAATATAGCAAAAAATGAACAGATTCCTTCGAACTACACATCTGATAATTGTGTGTTCAACAACTGTGTTTTTAAATAACGATTTTACTGAGTTATTTCCTAAAAATAATAATCTATAATGTTGGTTTTAATATACAGTTTGATATGTTTCATTTTTTCTCCACTAGGGTGCATTCTTACAATATTGCGATCCTATTTGGCAATACATAATATGATAAAGTTGCAGTGGATGAACAAATGAAACATTTCTCATTTGTTTTCAAACATCGCCGTTAACATTAATTACACTGCTCAAAAAAATTAGGGGATATTGTAGAATAACCTATTAAGACTATGTTTTTTTT
Organism: Diploptera punctata; assembly: GCA_030220185.1. Lineage (NCBI taxonomy): Eukaryota > Metazoa > Arthropoda > Insecta > Blattodea > Blaberidae > Diploptera > Diploptera punctata. The sequence continues at coordinate 134,241 of JASPKZ010005310.1, forward strand.
GGAATAGTATTAGATGCAATCACTTTTATTATTCCAAGATAATGTAAATAAGAGTTTGAAGTTGTTACGTAATATCGGTACCACACCAGAGTGCAGTGTCTCTACTGTTGATGTGAAAGTGTGGTGTGGGGGTGAATGTTTTGTTGCTGTTTTTAAATCCAGTCCAGTTTTCAGTTAGTGAATGCCTCGACAACGTGATTTACCTGAACCAATGGCTTGGAGGGCCATAGGAAGGATGGAAGCTGGACAGACACAACAAGAGGTGACACAAGCCATTGGGGTGTTTCAAAGCGTGATTTCCAGTCTTTGGAATCATTTTCAAAGAACATACTGTTCACAGAAGAGCCTGACAAGGTCGACCAAGGGCAACAACAGCAAGGGATGACCGTTACCTCTTGTTAACAGCCCGTCGGAATAGACAGCAGAATGCAGCTCAACTGCGAAATACACTTCAAACAGCAACAGGACGCAGGGTGTCAACTCAAACTGTCCTTAATCGACTGCATGGAAGTGGTCTCTATGCCCGTAGGCCCATGGTGTGTACCAGGTTAACTCCACAACACCGTAGAGATCGCAGAAACTGGGCGGAGGAACATCGTGGGTGGAGGCATGCTGAATGGAGATCAGTTCTTTTTTCTGATGAGTCGCGATTCAACATGGAATGTGATAGTCGGCGTGTATTCATCTGGAGAGAAAAAGGGACACGAAACAATCCAGCTTTTGTACATGAAAGATCCCCATATGGTGGCGGTGGATTGATGGTGTAGGCAGGAGTCTGTAGTGGTGGACGTACGGACCTCTACGTTATCCAAGGTGGTACTTTGACTGCGGTAAAGTATAGAGATGAGATTCCCCGACCTTTTGTCGTGCCTTATGCTGATGCCATAGGTGATTCTTTTCTTTTTATGGACGATAATGCACGACCCCACAGAGCTGGCTTGGTGGACGACATGCTGGAAGTGGAGGGTATCGAGCGTATGCAATGGCCAGCTTCCTCCCCGGACTTAAATCCGATTGAGCATGTGTGGGATGCATTAGGCAGGTGCATTGCAGGCAGACCAGCACCTCCAACAACTGTTCCAGAGCTGCACATTGCTCTTATGGAAGAGTGGCCACGTATCCCCCAAGAACTCATTGCTAACCTCATTGCATCAATGCCATACAGGTGTGAGGCAGTGCTGGCCGTTCGAGGAGACCATACACCATACTAAAGAAACATTTTCACCCATGTTAATGTTGCTTTGTTTGTTTGCCATATTCCTAATCAGGATCTCTTTGACATCTGGTGTGGTACAGAGGTTACGTAATGACTTCAAACTCTTGTTGACATTCTTTTGGAGTAATAGAAAGTGATTGCATCTAATACTGTTCCTAAAAACATAGTCTTAATAGGTTATTCTACAATATCCCCTAATTTTTTTGAGTAGTGTATATAAAAAATTGGAATTACTATATTTAACTAATGATTTGTGAGTAAACAACTTAATTTTATTCGTTAAATAGTCCTATCAAATGCCACTCTTGATTTCCACATCCTCTAGATAAATTTGAAATTACTCGTGGCATTACTTATTATAACATTACAGGATGGGATCTGGAAGGAGATTAAATGGAAATAGATTGGACACACACTCAGACAGCGTGCCAAAGAGAGCAGTGGAATGGAATCCACAGGAATTCCTAGAAATATAGTAAAACCAAAAACTACAAGGCGCAGCACTGTAACAACAGAAATTAAACAATAAGGAAAAAGTTGGAATGGAGTCAGGAATTGGCAAAAAAAAACAGAGTTCGGCGGCGTGCTTTCACAAAGGCCCTATGCTTCCAAGAGGAGTAACACCAACTACTATTACTACTGAAACAGCAAAATAGAACCACACATTAGATTGCTGAGGAATTTACTCAATTTATTTATTTTCCTGCATGGCGGACTTTTTTATATTCAGCATGTCAGAGGTTAAAAATAACAACAGATAAAAGTTTAAAAGTTTTTTTATTTATTTTTTTTTCACATATGGTCTACAGACCGCATCTGGAAAAATTAATTTGGAAGTGCAAAGTTTGTATACATGCACATGATATGAATACTCTAGAAAGCCGAGGTAACAATAAACTATAACAGCGAAACTACATAACTCTGCCAATTAACTGCAACGTTGTGCTAACACAACTCCGAGTAACTCTGGACACACTTGAGTGTTACTATCTCCTCAAACACACATGGCTTTGTACACTAACTGTAACACATTCTCTTCACACGACCAACTTCTGGTATTATCACGGCCTGTTGCATTTCATGTCCTCTCTGAATAGCGACTAGAATAATTTCATACTTCTCAGGGAATATAGTAACTACAATGTAATTAATGGATATTTGAGAATAAAGTCATTGCCAGAGAATAGTACCTCAGTCAGGTAAAATGAAGTTATTATTACTTTAAAAAATATAGGACAAATAGTTGTATCTGGTTGGGAAATCACAATATGTGCATTATAAATAAGGGTATCAGAACAGTTAATATACAAACTTTAAGGTGTAATGGACTACAGGTGGAGATGCTATAATGATATGCATGAGCAACTTCAGTTTCCCTGTACAGTACATATACTACTATGGTTGTTATACTGCAGTGTTTAACTATTTAACCACGTCATTGTTTTCTTTTCTTTTCTATACAGAAGGTAGCTACAAAGTATGGATGCCGGTTCTAAAAAACGCAGAATGCAAACCTCTACAAGTACAGTTGACTAGACCATCAAACAGCAATCTCATTGGAGCAAGGGAAGTCCCTACCGCTGATCAATCAGAAGGCAGATATAACTTACGAAAACATCGCGGTGAACGCATAAATAGGACAGACAGTGGACAGAATTAACAGTCTCAAGACAACCCTTGAGGATGCCAGACGCAGTCTCTGGCGAAACGTGGAGAACTACAAGCTTCACGACCATGGCCTACAGCCCGAAAATCTTCTTCAAGATCATCAAAGGGAGTTTTGTTTGTATAAAACTACAATGGAATCCATGAATCCGGCAATAGTAGTAAAAATATAGGCAGATTTCGTCGGCCTATCAAAGGCAGCGCCAAGCCAAGTTGATCTTACGAAAATTTGATCACATAAAGACGGAATTGTTTAAGGAGGAATTGTCGAGGAGGTGCATACCCTCGTCCATGATTATTTATTATCGTCTGACATATCGGGCACAGACCTTGCACACGTTTTGTCTCGACTAAACCGGAGTAACGTTTATAGTTGAGTTTCTATTTTAGTGTTGTTTAGTTTCACTTCTGTTTCATTTCTAATCCATTGAACCTAAAATTCGGTGATTCTCTATTATTTATTGTGTACTTTCAAATGGCGTCTCAGGCGTTGTACACGTTACAACTGTTCATACCATTCCCTTATTAGCAACATTTTTGAACCAAAGAGAGATGAACAGACAGGCGAATGGCGAAGACTATTTAACACTAAGTTAGATGATCTTTAAGGCCGATCTTCCGACCGGGGAACAACACATAAAAGATCTCGTCACTGAAGATGACCTCCTTAGTCGGGGACAAACGTCTGTTATGGACTATGGCCCAATAGCGCAAAATATTTTAATATTATGACTACAAGTGAAAGCCTGCATTCTACAACATCACTGCTATATACAGGATGTTCCAGAATACGTATTACAGACTTATAGGGGTTGTAGAGAGGACTTAGTAGATAACATTTTGTTAATGAACCCATGTCCGGAATCGTACCATTTCGATGTAAAGTAAGTTTGAAGATCGAAATACAATGCGCTGATATTGTGTCTTGTGTTTCAGAATAAGTATTACAGATTTCTAGGGGGTTGTACTACAAGTGTAGTTGCACGTGGGGACCCTGTTGTTCGCTGCACGAAGTGTATATGCGACGCATGTTTTCATACACACGCCTCACAAGACCTGGTGAGTGCTCTATAATTTCTGCTGCCGGCAGAATTCGTGCAAGAAGATCATCCTCCGACTCGATAGATGTAGTACAACCCAGAAGTCTGTAATACTTATTCTGAAACACAAGACTCAGGATATCTGCCCACTGTATTTCGATCTTCAAATTTATTTTACATCGAAATGGTACGTTTCCGGACACGGGTTTCTTATCAATACTTTATCAACTAAGTCTCCTGTATAGCCCATAGAAGTCTATAATAGGCCTAATTATTCTGAAACATCCTGTATACCAGTATATATATATATATATATATATATATATATGGTATGATATAAGAAAAATAAGTGCCTGGACGGGATTCGAACCCGGATCTCTGAGTCTGTACCTCAGCGTGATATCCATTACACTACCAGGCGAATCCAATTCAAACACTTATTTTTCTTATATATGTATTATACTCTCCATTATTACTAGATGTCGCGAGAACACTGTCTTCACTGCCATCTAGTAGCTGACTATATCAAGTAAGCAAATTAAAGAGAATATTTTATTTTACTTTATAGCAGTGACGCTTTATCGATGTTATAATTAAATCTTTAACATTGAGCAATGCAAGCTTAATATGGTATGATAATATATATATATATAATAATATATATATATATAATATATATATAATATATAATATATATATAATATATATATAATATATATATATATATATATATAATGCAGGCTTTCACGGCTGATAGTATTGGAGGATTCCGAACTATAAGGCTGTGGTCTATAACTGGCGTTTCTCTCAGACGTTTCTCCCTCAACCAAGGTCATCTTCAGTGACAATTTCTTCTAGACGTTGTTCCCTGGTCGGAAGCTCGGCCATAAAGATCATCTAACTCACTGTTAAGTAGTCTTCGCCATTCGCCTGTCTGTTAATCTCTCTTTGTTCAAAAATATTCCTAAGAACGTCATCTGGCTATCATAATCATCATTATCATATTAGCCACGTTTAGTATCAATGTGTGTGTGTGTGTGTGTGTGTGTGTGTGTGTGTGTATGTTTCGCCTTAATGTTGTATCGTCTCGGAGAGAAGGTCCTGATCACTCATTCGGGGATGGATATCCATATTTTTTTGTGGTCAAAAAGGCATGAATGTGATCAATAGTTAAAATCCCTCTCCCGACAAACCGTGTCACTGTAAGATCCGGGTGATATGTGGCACGTAAAAGTACCTAAAAGATGAGAGGTTAAACAGTGTTAATGGAATGCAATGGAATTTAAGAAGAATAATTTTAAAACCATAAAATATGGAACATATTTCAAATAAAATGTTCAATTATATAAATAAGTTGTAGCGAAAGTGCATTTTCGGTACGTAACATCTATGTCATGTTATCTTTCCTCTACAGTGAGATTCTTAAACAGTGCCAATTTCCTTCTTCTTTGTGTTTTCTCCTACTTACCTCCCCACCCCTTCCCTCTGCGCTGTGTATAGTTGCGCAACTTCCCCTCTTCCTCGGAACACTCAAACACGTGATACAAGTTACAAACAGGGTCATCGTCATATTTATTATTGTATGGATCACATCGGTTAGCTCGAGTTGAGCTGAGTTGTTTCGTTTTGGTCCTATAAGCCAGGGTAGGGCTTCCGGGGTGTGGACCCTATCCACGGCTGGACTAAGGAGTGCTTGTGTATATGTATGGGTAATTATTATTATTATTCTCATTATTTTGTTTTGTAATTCCATAAAAACTGGAATCCATTTGATAACCAAGATAATTAATTTATATTGTTTATATTATTTATGTATTCATATATTCTTTAAATTCATATTATGGTCAAAAGTCATTTATGTTTAATTAATTTTGTATTTCAAGACCAGACTAATAATTTAATCATTAAACTCAATTTTAGTAAAAAGAATGTTTAATTACTGTTTAATTAGTTATGAAATTGCTGCTTCATATTTATTCCTATACAAAAGCTTTCTGAAGTCATATTACTTACTCACTGGCACTATCGAACCCGTAGGTTCATGGCCGCGCGGACATAAGCTCTCCATACATCCCTATCCTGAGCTAATGCTTTCGAATCATTCCCTGTATTATCTACATCCCTCAAATCATAGTTAATGTTGTTCTCCCACCTCATTCTTGGTCTACCAACTGGGCGTTTTCCCTCTGGCTTTCCTACAAGAAGCTTCCATGCACGTCTTTCATCCCCCATACGTGCAACATGTCCTGCCCATCGCAGTCTACGAGACTTAACTGTTCTTATTATATCTGGCTTCCTATAAAGACCATGTAGTTCATTGTTATGTAGTCTTGTCCATTCACCTGTCTGTTCATCTCTCTTTGGTCCAAGAATTTTCCTAAGAACTTTATTCTCAAATACTCGTATCTCCTTTCCTCTCTTAAAGTAAGAGTCCATGTTTCGCACCCATATAATATAACTGGTAGAATAATAGTTTTATATATTTTCAGCTTAACGTTTTTTTAAAGGAGTTGGGACATCAAAAGTATCTGCAATGCATAATAGCATGCATTTCCAGAATTGAGCCTATGTTTAATTTCTTTGTGTATCTCATTCCTATTTGTGATTATTGTTCCTAGTTATTTGAATTCAGCTACTTCCTCAAAATTTCCCTCATTTGTCATTAGCTGTCCATTTCCATTATATACCGAATTTCTACGTGTGACCATATATTTAGTTTTACTGATATTTACTTCCAGTCCCAATTTCTTAGTGTTATTCAATAGTGTGTGCGTGTTGGCCTTTAGTATCTCCTCGCTATCGGCCAGTAGTACTACGTCATCAGCATAAAGTAACAGCTTATTAATACCATTGAGTTGTTAAGCCTTCCTCATTCTCTAAAGATTTAATGGCATGCTCTAGTACAAAATTAAATAGTAGAGGAGATAGTGCATCTCCTTGCTTCAACCCATTCTGGATTTCAAAAGTGTCTGAAAACTGTTTGCCTACAGGCCAAGTCATATTAGCTCCCCTTTTTCCTTGTAGCTTTCATGATTGAAATATTATACAGAGTTAGATACGAACTATATAAATTACTACAGAGTATTTAAGATTTCTTGGTAACAGTTAATAAATGTTATACAAACAAAACAGAACGATGAATAAATCTTTGCCTCTGATGGGCCTGGGCAAAGGAACGTCAATTGGGGACTACAAAATGGTTGTAGAACGTATGAGCTGGCTACAATGTGACATTTTCTGAAATATATAATGTTACCTGAAATATAGAGTAGTATTTTATTATTGATTTCGTACATCTCAATGATGGATAAATCATATTTGAAGAGAAAAATTATACGCTCAGACCGGGACTTGAACCCGGGACCCTTGGTTCTCTAGACCAAGTGCTCTACCAACTGAGCTACCTGAGCAAGTACCGATCTAAACGCAAATCTTTCTCTATATATATTGTAATTCCCATCCACCAAATGCTGTGAAGCCATGCTTCTATCTTGCAAATGGCGGCTCCTTTATTAAGAAGACATATTTGGGAATTATAATTATAATTTTTCTCTTCAAATATGATTTATCCATCATTGAGATGTACGAAATCAATAATAAAAACTTGGAAAAAGCCGTACTGGCTGTAATGTATAATTCCCAAATATGTCTTCTTAATAAAGGAGCCGCCATTTGCAAGATAGAAGCATGGCTTCACAGCATTTGGTGGATGGGAATTACAATGTATATAGAGAAATATTTGCGTTTAGATCGGTACTTGCTCAGGTAGCTCAGTTGGTAGAGCACTTGGTCTAGAGAACCAAGGGTCCCGGGTTCAAGTCCCGGGTTCAAGTCCCGGGTTCAAGTCCCGGTCTGAGCGTATATTTTTTCTCTTCAAATATAGAGTAGTAAGTCATTGTGTCTCTCAATGAGACTTAGGCGTTCTCCCGCTACAGGGAAGAAATTCAACCATACTACACTCAGATTCAACCCAAGAAGTTACTGTCTGTTTGGAATAGGGCCCTGGGTTGCTATTTTAACAGTATTTTCTTCAGAGAAACCCTTAAATAAAAGTGGAATATTCAACACAGCAGGTAGAGGGTTATAAGTTGTAGCCGTCCAAGCCACCCTCTCTTAAAAGATAAAAACAGTTACTATTTGTCACTGAGCACGTGCGGACCTGTACTATCCTATGTGAAAGTGTCGACTCTCATATTTACTATAAAACTAATTTGCATGCCGTAAAAGAAAAACTATGGTTATTAAATGTATAGTACATAGATTTGGAAAACGTACTGCTACCCTTCCCTCCTCCACCGCTTCCTAAACAAACAAATACCGTTGTTATGAGTTTGGCAAAATCTACCCTCTGTACGTAGGGGGACACTGGCGTAGCCCGTAATGTCTGTAATAACTTCCTGGGTTGAATTAGAGCACAATTTACACTTGCTTTCGGATAGATGCCATTGAGTGGCCCGGGGTCAGCGTTCCGCCTCATAGTGACACCTAGGAAACCAAGGTAGTACTAGGATGGGAATATATGGTAAATTGTGCACAGAGGCCTTTTTATTCAGGCCTGAGGTTCTTTTACAAGCCTGAAAATCTTCAGACTCGGGACGCACGGCTTAAAGTCCCTCCCGAAGGACTTGTCCCTTGTATTTTTCTATTCTAAAAAATCAATTGACCACGACTGGGTTTGAACCCTTGTCCTTCGGAACTAGAAGCAAGGAACATAACCACTAGCCCACTGCGACCGTTTGAAATATGGACAAATATGGAAAAACAAATCTGTCCCAAACTGGTCCAAATACACTAATTCGTAAACATGTAACGAAATGTTAATTTAATTGATGGAATGAAACATGTATTTACATAGAAATCCTAGTCTGGCTCGTTATTGTAAAGCATGCATGTTAATAGCGATGGTTAAATTCCTGGAAACAGCGCTTCAAGAGATTCCAGGAAACATTCCCTGGGAATATTCCACAATATTTCCCACCATGAAAAGGAATGTTTGATTAAAATTAAATATTATTATTGAATTCATTATTAAATTTCAACGCATTTTATATGAAAACATGAAATGTATTTATAATTACATTTAAAATAAATTTATTTACGTTACGTATATTATTACTGTTATTACTGTACTTAATTAACTATGGAAATTGACTTTGAGAGGAAAATAAGTTTTATATAAAAACGTTCATCACGCAGGAACTGCGTAAACCAACGAAATTCTTCAGGAAATCAAAGTTATGGTCCGATTTCGCTGCTTTACGAAATACAGGTTGCGATATAAGTCAGTTAACAATTGCACATGAAAAACAAATCAGATTGGTCGAAACTGGGGTTTGAATACGGGACCTTAAGAATATAATCTCAAACACTACTGAAAACGAGAATGGATACTAGATTGAAGTTTTATAAAACTTTGGCAGATCCTGCATTATTTTATGGGAGTGAAACTTGGTAACGGCCAAAAAATTACAAAGTAAAATACAAAACGTAGAAATGAACTTCCTGAGAAGAACAAAAGGCTGCTCAAGATTGGATCGGATAAAGAATGAAGATATAAGAACAGATTTAAATATATATCCATTGAATGATAAAATCAAGGAATATAAAGATAAATGGTTTAGACATGTAGAAAGAATGAATGTAACAAGATTACCAAAAGCAGCATTTAACTACAAGCCAAGAGGCTCAAGGAATGTAGGAAGGCCAGTGAAAAGATGGACAGAACAATTGTGAGGCGAAACAGGCAATTTGCCTAGTCCGTGAAGTGAAGAAGAAGAAGAATAAAAAGAAGATACTACTGCTTAATAGTGTTTGAGATTATAGTCTGAAGTTCCCGTATTCAACATGACGTGCCGTCATTAACTGACGTATGTCGCACCCTGTATATTATGACGCATTATATAGTAGCGTTTGATATGCACGGACGACGGCGAGAGTAAGGATCTCGCATTGTTTAGTGGAAAGAAAATTCTCGAGTTGAAAGACCCGCTCAGAAATTTAGATATGCTTCTAGTCTTCCATACTGGAAGGTTCTGTACGTATGTATATCTCCAGTCCAGAGGATTCGATTCCCGAAGTTTCCATACTAGAAAAGTATCGATTGGAAGCCAAGAAAATCCTTCCCCGGCTTATATAAACTGTTACCAGGGTCGGGAGTGAGTCAATTGTGTTGTGACAGGGATACACTGAACTGTGATCAGAATAAACTGTGGCAAGTGAAACAATTAGAGACTGGAAATTATTTTGCGACAAATAAACTGTAAAACAAGATTAATTATATCAACACAAAGAGCCATTTACATGTTGAATTAATTAGGACTATTATAATCTCAAAGTCTCAACTTCAATACTAAAATTATGGCTTTTCAGGGCAAAGTGCCAGTCAGAGCAAAAATAGTGATAATTAATGAAATAATAGAACAGATAGCACACTTTAACTATCTTGGTTCAGATATGACATATAGCTATGATTGGGATATTACATAATAAATTAAATCGATATCAAATGATGTGTTGCACCATAAGAACAACTCTCCGAAAGACTCTAAGAGAAACTCAGCTCAGGTTTTATAAAATTATGGCTGTTCCTGTTCTTTTATTTGGATCTGAATCTTGGGTACTTACAAAAAAAATATCTCACACATTCAAGCAACTGAAATGAAATTTTTAAGATCCGTAAAAGGATGTACACACATGGATAGATTACACAATGAATCAATAAGAAATGAACTGGAGATATTTTCAATAGTTGATAAACTAGAAGAGCAGAAATAACAATGGAAAGAACATTTAGATAGAATGGGCAATACAAGATTACCCAAAAAGATCAACACCTAACAAACCACATGGAAAAAGACCTTTGGGACGGCCAAGGAAATGATGGACTTGAGACCGGAACAGGTCGCATTGACCTAATCCTGGAAAGGAAGAAGAAGAAGAAGAAGAAGAATTATATCAGCAAGTTGTATGTAAAGTATCACAGAAAATTTATGCAAATTAAATATAAAAATTAATATATAATTATGGAATATTCACCTGAAAGGTCCGTCTCCTCAACTTAATTAATCATTTAACTGTAGCGCTTTCGGGACTTGTCCCATCATCGGCAGGATTCAAAACTGGTGAAAGCGCTACAGTTAAATGATTAATTAAGTTGAGGAGACGGACCTTTCAGGTGAATATTCCATAATTATATATTAATTTTGAATAATACCTCAACGGAACACATCATGAATATTATAAAAGTAAATTAAATATAGTTATTGTGAAAGTTTTACTTGAATATCTGTTAGGTTACTAAAATAAAACAAAGTGAACAATATATGCCTATTTATTTTGTTAAATTGGTGCTCAATTTATTGAGCCAACTTATTTAAACATTTCAGACCGCAGAGAAAACAAACCTATCATAACTAAGTTATTTCTTTTGAATGGTGTTGTATAATTCGACACAAATTTAAATAATTTCTATTGACTATTTAACTCATGCCGCAAATGCTAGTCAATGACCAATCACGTTTCAATGAATTTTGTTTTACAATCAATGACAGTTCCTCGCTCTTTATCAATTTCTCTTTATCAGCTCCTGCTTTTGTGATAAAGAAAGCTCCTCCTTTTTTAATATTCTGAACAGGTCAAAGCATAATTTTCCCCAACAAATACATTGAATGTAGCAAATAATGAAAAGAGTCCTTGATTTTACTGAGTTGTTTACTAAAAAAATAAATGAATAACCCGTAATGTTGATTATGATATATAGTTTGATGTGTTTCATTATTTCTCCACTTGGGTGCACACTCTTAAATATTGCGATCCTATTTGGCAATAAATAATATGATCAAGCAGCAGTGAATGAACATAACCTCACATTTCTGATTTGTTTTCAAACATCGCTGTTTACATTAAATATATAAATATTTTAAAATAACTATAGTTAAACAATGATTTGTGAGTAAACAGCTTAATTTTATTCGTTAAATAGTCCTAACAATGCCACTCTTGATTTCCAAATTTTCTAGATAAATTGGAAATCACTCGTAGCATTACTTATGATAAATTTTCTATTACTTTATTAAAAATATTAAATAGATTAAACTAATGTACCTTACAGGATACACTGCCACTTTAAGGGTTAATTAAATTGTATTATAGGTAGCCTATATCGATACATTGCGACGAAGCAACGTGGCTGTTAGGAGAAATATTTCAATTTCGGGTTTCAGGTAAACCATCACTTCTGATTGTCGCATTGCCCCAAATTTTGGAGAGTACCTTCCACGCTTTATTTTAATACCATGCACTGAGTTTAGTTTCGACCGTTAGAGTGATTTTTATAGTTTTGTTTCAGGTGAAAAGGATTTTGTTGGTTAACGAACTCAACCTTATTTTTTTAATTAATTGCTATAGCCTATACCAAGTTTGGTTCTGTTAAAACAAAAATTGCGGCGGCTAGAGCGTTAACGGACACATAAACACAAAACACACACACACACACACACACACACACACACACACACACACACACACATATATATATATATATATATATATATATATATATATATATATATATATATATATATATATATATATATGGTTATTTTCGATGCCTACTAGATAGTATCAGTGAAGATCTGTAAATAAAAATTCAAATATCTTTTCAAGAGAACAACCTCAATATTTGTTTTTCATTCCTTCAGAATTCAATAAAAGAGAAAGATTAGAAACAATATAATAAAAACTGAAATCTGAGTAAAAGATTATATATTACATTATGTACAACAAAAACAACTGCAATGGTACGGGCACTAGAAAACAATGATTGAAAATCACTACCGAACAATGTTTTGGAATGGCTGCCGTCTAAGTGTAAGAGATGGAGACCAAATGCTATTTCGATTATGGGTGTATCAACAACACCGAGATAAATAGGAATATCTGAAGGACAGTGTAATAATAGGAAACATTAACAAATTTAAATTTACATATTGAATTTAAATATTAAAACCCAGAACACATGGCACGTATACGTCTGTAAGAAAAGACGTAAAACTGATTGCAACAACTACAGGGGCATCTGATCAATTTCAACTTCGTAAAAAATTCCAATAAATAGGCCTAGACTGCCATTCAGACGCTACTCTCTAGATAGACGACATAATAAATGATGACCAATGTTGATTTAGAAGAAATTCGTCTACAATAGATCAGAATTTCACATCAGAGAATCTGAATAAAAAACTGCCATTACCATAACTTCCCAGTAAATTAGTTATTATTTACATTTGCAAACAGCTAGTTTTAAATTCAGTTTTTACATAAATAATGTTCTGGTTACTTTAGCCCTTTTAAAATAGTATTATTATTAACCAGTCCTTTTCACTATTGTCATCGAAAATAGGGCCTACATAATAAGGATTATAAAAATGCCATCAGGTAAAATAAACAATTGTTATTTATTTTTATATACAGATTTTCAATATTTACACGTCTTTCTGTGCCTAAAGTTTTATTTTCCTTCTCCACTCGACCCTATCCATCGACTCCATGTCCTCCAGTTTTCATTCCAGTTCTTATTTCTTGCATCCACGAGTTCCGAGGTCTTCCTTTCTTTCTTCGAGGTGGATACTAGTCCAATGTTTTTATAGGTAACCATTCTTGTTATTATTGTTATTATTATTATTATTATCATTATTATTATTATCATTATTATTATTATCATTATCATTATCATTATTATTATTATTATTATTATTATTACACAAACACTCCTACACTCCTCTCTGTACACAATTCAAGAATATATCATCTACGTGATGTGGCTTGTTGAAGTCGTGCGTAAATTGAAAACTGACCACATTAACGTAATCTATCCACCATCGCGGACACCCTAATCACGTAAGGTACAGTGGGCGGTATTAGAGCACACAATAATAGTAATAAAATAATAATAATAATAATAATAATAATAATAATAATAATAATAGTAATAGTAGTAATAATAATAATAATAGTAATAGTAGTAATAATAATAGTAATAATAATAATATATAATATTATTATTTATATTATAAAACTAAAAATAATTCACTGGCACTATCAAACCCTTAGGTTCATGACCACGAGGACATAAGCTCACCACACATCCATATGCTGAGCTAATGTTTTCCAATCACCCCCTGTATGAACATGTTTAACATTATTATCCCTCCGGTTTTCCTACAAGAAGCTACCATGTCCGTCTTTCATTCCCCATTCGTGCCACATGTCCTGTCATCGCTGTCTACGAGACTTAACTGTTCTTATTATATCTGGTTTCCTATAAAGATCATGTAGCTCACTGTTATGCAATCTTCTCCATTCGCCTGTCCGTTCATCTCTCATTGGTCCAAACATGTTCCTAACATCTTTATTCTCAAATACTCAATATATTTTCTCCTCCCTTAAATTAAGAATCCATATTTTGTATCAATATGAAATAACTAGGAGAATAACAGTTTTATATATTTTCAGTTTATTATTATTATTACTGTTATTAACTCAAAACCCGCCAAGTGGTCCCTTGTTATGACCAGCTACACAAATTAGCTTGCCCGACAAGGGGGTGGTGGGATGTAAACAGACAATTCTCCAGTCTGATTTTGAATGGATGCCTAATATAAGAGTCAATAAAAGAGCAAGAATTTTATCAAATTCTACAGCTTTGTATTGTGGATGTGTTTCGAACCAGAGTGCAGAAAAGTTGGCACAATAATACCCTAATGACGTCGTCTTTAACTTCTTGTGATATGAGAGAAGATTGAGCGTATTTTCAAACTTGAGCTACTTTTATCTGCAGGAAGGTGTCTGCCTGGTAAGCCATGGAGAAGATAAGCTGCAAGAAAGTTGAGAGAAAATGCGATACTATCACCACACTTTGTCATCCTCAGGCCATCTAATCTAAATATACGCTATCACTTTTCAGAATAGTACAGAAAAACAAGAAATGTTGAGTACTAAGAAAAAGATATATTAAATACGTCTTTGTATTATTCCCTGAGAGTAAATAATAATAACAATAATTAATTTATCTCTGTCAAATATTTAATTTATTCGTTGTTAATAGTTACATACGCAACAAGGTATGTATTACATTACCAGTCGAGGACGTGTTTGAGCCCGAGCTTTCGCGAGACTAGCAAATAAGTTCGAGACTAATAATGTACCTACTTACTCACTGGCACTATCGAACCCGTAGGTTCATGGCCGCGCGGACATAAGCTCTCCATACATCCTTATCCTGAGCTAATGCTTTCCAATCATTCTCCGTACAATCTACTTCCCTCAAATCATAGTTAATGTTATTCTCCCACCTCATTCTTGGTCTACCAACTGGGCGTTTTCCCTCTGGCTTTCCTACAAGAAGCTTCCATGCAAGTCTTTCATTCCCCATACGTGTAACATGTCCTGCCATCACAGTCTACGAGACTTAACCGTTCTTACCACATCTGGCCCTCTATAAAGACCATGTAGTTCATTGTTATGTAGTCTTCTCCATTCACCTGTCTCTTCATCTCTCTTTTGTCCAAAAATTTCCCTAAGTACCTTATTCTCGAATACTCGTAATATTCTTTCCTCCTTTAAAGTAAGAGTCCATGTTTCGCACCCATATAATATAACAGGTAGAATAACAGTTTTATATATTTTCAGTTTAACGTTTTTTGAAAGGAGTTGGGACATCAAGACTCTCTGCAATGCATAATAGCACGCATTTCCAGAATTGAGCCTATGTTTAATTTCTTTGTGCATCTCATTCCTATTTGTGATTATTGTTCCTAGGTATTTGAATTCAGCCACTTCTCCCTCATTTGTCATTAGCTGTCCTTTTCCATTATATAATGTATTTCTACGTGTGACCATATATTTAGTTTTATTGATATTTACTTCCAGTCCTAATTTCTTAGTGTTACTCAATAGTGTGTGCGTGTTGTCCCTTAGTATCTCCTCGCTATCGGCCAATAGTACTACATCATCAGCATAAACTAACAGCTTATTAATACCATGAGTAGTAAGCCTTCCTTATTCTCTAAAGATTTAATGGCATGCTCTAGTACAAAATTAAATTGTAGAGGAGATAGTGCATCTCCTTGCTTCAACACATTCTGGATTTCAAAAGTGTCTGAAAACTGTTTGCCTACTCGCACCCTACTCGTTGTGCCATTTAGACACATTCGTATAACCGTACTCCAGCAGGATACTATATAACTTCTCCCTCTTAATTGAATCATATGCTAGTCAACATATAGTTGATGTACAGTACATTACCATTATACTCCCATTTCTTTTCTAAAATCCGTCTTATACTAAAAATCTGATCTGTTGTAGACCTGTTTCTTCTAAATGCACATTGATGATCTCCTAGAATGTCATCAATATAGGGAGTAAGTCTGCTTACTAATACATTTGTTAGAATTTTGTACGAAGTTGAAAGTAATGAGATGCCCCTGTAATTGTTACAATCAGTTTTATCTCCTTTTACTCACTTCCTGAATTGCGTATATAATTTTGTTCACTTCTGTACTAATAATTATTTTTAATTTTTATATCGTATGAATTTATAGGGTGTCCACAAAGTTCTGCTACCAAAACAATGTAACTTAGCTCGTAAACTATTTGACATAGAGACACGTAGTTTTTTGCAACGTATTCTACATCTCTCAAATTTTTGTTTACATTTGTTGATGATTGTGATTTAAACGACAATGACGACACCACAGGAAAAGGCCCAATGTGTATGGTGGTATGCTGAGTCTGGTAAATCACCAGTAACTGTTCAGCGAAATTTCCACCGGCAATATGGAAGAGATCCTCCATCCAAATCATCCATATTTAGGTGGGTCGAGAAATTTCTAGCCACTGTAACGGACTTGCCACTTGAGTGGACGACCAGGTGCAAGCCAAGAAACTATCGACAATGGGCAACTTGCATTTCAACTCAGACCTCAAAAATTGGTTCATCATGCTTCACGGGAACTGCATTTACCAAAATCAATCATTCATAAAATCTTCCATAAGCGGTTGCAAATAACGCAAGCGTCGCTGTCAACTGACTTCCCTCAGCGTGCGGACGCAATTGACGAAGACAATGAGTACCTGCAGATGGTGATTTTCTCTGATGAAGTGAATTTCTTTGTGTCTAGACACGTTAACCGTCATAACATTCGGATATGGGGGTACTGGTGATTTACCAGACTCAGCATGTCACCATACACATTGGGAATTTTCCTCTGGTGTCATCATTGTCGTTTAAATCACAATCTGCAACAAATGTAAACAAAACTCAGATGTAGAATACGTTGCAAAAAACTACATGTCTTTATCTCAAATAGTTTACGATCTAAGTTGCATTGTTTTGGTAGAAGAACTTTATTGACACACTGTATATCTTGGTTTGAAGAGTTCAATTGTTTTATAGTAAGGGAATGTTGATAAAATAACTGCAATTGTTTATTGTTGTCTGAATTAGTGGCCGACATTTTAAATGACAGTTTCAGACTGCATATTAATTCATATATGATTAATTGTGTAGAGTAAGCGGCGAATGCTTCAGTTCATTTTCTATTACCAGCAAATCCGAAAAATATAGGCTATATGAAAAAGTATACTGAATATTTAAGAATGTATTACTCAACATAAGAGAAACATATTGAAATAAATAAGAAACGTACTAATGAAAATCAATCAAAATTTGAGGCTAATATCTTATATATAAAATTAATGTTTGTTTGTTTGTTTGTATATTTGTTTGTTTGTTCGTACTTTATGCGCGGCCATACCGTTAATCCAATTGTGGTGGGGTTTTTTTGCAAAATGTTCAGGAGATTCCCGGGATGAACACAGGCTATAAGAGAGTTGTGATACTCAACTCCTACACCCTTAAAAATTGCCCTTTGTAGTGGAAAACGTGAAAAAAGTAGCTCTTTGGACGCTTAAATGGCTTACGCTGCTTAAACCATAAGAAATACACAAAATTAATGTACACAGAATTGAATATCTCAAAAAAAAAAACTCTACAAAAAAGTCCGCGACAGCATATGTTTATCTCGTACGGATAACTCACAAAAACCATTTTTGTCTTTCATTGATACCAATAGTCCCTTATCTCTTACGGATAACTCACAATAACCATTTTTGTTTTTCATAGATACCAAGAGTCTCGCGCCGTAGCCGAGCCGAGTGGTTAAGGCAAGAAGTGTTGGCGCAGAACTACGGGACTTACGCTGGTTCGAGTCTACGGGGAAGAAATGTTTCTCATGGAATGTCGGCCAGTATGGGACCGATGCACAGTGGGTCAGAAACGAAATCTAGCTGGGAAAAAAGTATTGACTCACTCTCATCAATTTTTTTTTCACTATAATATAATTGTAATATGACGGTTCTTAACCTATCTGCAAAGGAGGGTACAATTCTAATGTTCATGACTGTGTGACGTCATCATTCACACTTCTTGAGCCACAACAGAAGGCTGTAAGAGGTTCTCTTGCGAACTTATTTAATAATATCTAATTATGTCCTAATTGTTGAATTTTATGGTAAAAAAGTAACATATTTTTATCGTCCGCCCATGACATGAGAATTGAACGTTCGGGCAGGACAACGTCTGCCGGGTACGCTAGTATTTTATAATTGTAACAACTGTTCAATCACTAGGCTATAAATTAGAATGATCAAAGTGAGAAATAAGTGTGATACAATAAAATTGTATTTTATTACTCATTAAAATTTTAAGTAGGTAAAATGTTTACATTATTAATTAAGTAAATTATTTTCTTTCCCTAGGGAAGTAAGTTGAGCAATTATATGCAATTTCAATGGATACCAAGGCCTTTCTGGAAAATTCAACTTCTCTAAAAACAGAACGATAATTATACCATTATTAGTGTAGGAGCGAACAAAATATTTTAATCATAAAATTGGAATTTTGCTTTTGTTAATTTAATTTCTTTAAAAAACACACAAAAGTGTTTTGCTAATGGTATCTATCTATGTAGTATAAACAACCATACAAATTGGATAACTGGAATTGTCAAATGTCTTGAAAATGAACTCACATATGGAGATTGAAACGTCGACAAATTAATGAATAAATTGAATATTTGACTTAGATAACGAATTATTTGTTATTATTACGAAAAGAAAGTTAGATTTAAGTGGCCTTTTGGGATATTAGCCAATTCCGAAGCGATGAAGCTATTAAGGTAGATCTCATGAAAAGATTTAAAAAATACATTTATACATTAAAATAGTATTGTATTGTCTGGCCAACGGATGTGTCCTCGTAAGAAATGCGAACTGAAGATTAATTCATGTTCTCTCTCAGTAAATCATTTTCATCCATGCATTCCTATCTCTCTCTTTTCTTTCACTCCTCCCACTATTCACAATATTTTATTTTGAGCGGACAAATCATATTTACACTTGCAGTCCAGTGTTGTCAATTCAACATGAATACTGTAGCACGGAGTGGTGAAACGATTATTATTAAGCAAATAATGCATGCCAATAAGCATCATTAGACCTACTTACATGTGGAGAAATAAAAATTAACTTTACATGATTTAGTACTCAATATTCAAGATCCATAACACTGTTTGGGGGAAGTTTGGCAACATTCCTACTCGGAAGTTACCCTGACTGCTGTTTGTCGTGGAGCTGCGTGGAATGGAGTGGAGACGTTAACTCTAAGAACGACTGCAGCGCTGAACGGGCACAAATCCGTTGGCCCGACAATAATACATTTATTTCTTCTTCTTCTTCCTCCCAAGTATTAGGCCAAGGCCTGTTACGATCCTATAGAAAATGTTCCCTCCAGCGTTTGAGGGAAATTCTCGTATAAGACTTGAAAGCATAATAATAGTCCCTTCGATTGGTTGCTGGCCAAAGGAAGGCAAGACCAGTGATGGGGCTGCCATCTTATAGCCTCTGGTCAGGTTTTTCAGGAGGAGAAAAGAAAATAAAGGAAAGAAGAAATGGAAGAAAGGAAAGACTCCCTAGCCCTCGGATGCCCTAATAGCGTCGGGGTCGAAAAAAACAAGAGTTAACCAAGACAGGTTAGATAGTAAAGTTAAAAGAGTGCAAAACACAAGTAAGTGGAAGAAATGTTTTGCACAGCTTGGGCACCTTGTGGTCGCCATCCACATATCCCCTAGATGAGGACCCCTGAGGGTATACATTTATTTAATATCATTAATATTTAGAGATGTGTATTTTTTATTTCAACTCGTAAATATTTATTAATATTTTTTATATTGGTTTCCTTTAAATTTGTCGATTATAAAGGGGGATATGACTTTTGATTATATTTAGGTAGTTTAAGAAAATAAAATTAAGGATTAGATAGAAATGTCAATATTGATAAAATTCCATTCCATCCATACTTTTCTATTAAATATAGCATCGGATTTATTCTCGGGGATTAAATTTTCTCATGGAATTTCGGCCAGTATGGGACCGATACCCACCCAGAACTGTGAGGCATTTGGGTAGCTACAATAAGTAGCCGCTCCAGGTTGAGAAGACCAGCTATAACGGCTGGAAGACCCGACGTGTTGACCACACAGGCTGGATGATCGTCTACCTCTGTGACAAACACATGTGAAAGTGAGGCCAGCAGCTGGCATATAGGCCAAGGGCTTTGTGAGACTTTTATGCCCTGGAGTTTTGTTTTGGATTTATTAATCGATTCTAGTACCTAACAGACACCAAAAATGTGTGTGTTTGCCTATTAATGCTCTAGACCTCTCAATTTTTTTTTCAGAACTAAACTCGGCATAACTAACTGATTAAAGACACTATCGAATCCGTAGGTTCATAGCCGCACGGACATAGCTTTCCATACTTCCCTATCCTACTTCCCTCAAATCATGTTTAATATTATTCTCGCACCTCATTCTTGGTCTACCAATTGAGTGGTTTCCCTCTGGTTTTCGTACAAAGAGCTTCCATGCCCATCAATCATTTCCCATTTGTGCCATATGTCCTGCCCAATGCAACAAGACTTAACTGTTCTTATTATATCTGATTTCCTATATATATATATATATATATATATATATATATATATATATAGCAGACAGGCGAATGTAGAAGACTACATAATAGTGAGCTATTAATATATATATATATATATATATATATATATATATATATATATATATATATATTATAGCTCACTATTATGTAGTATTCTACATTCACCTGTCTGCTCATCTCTCTCTGGTACTAACACTTTTCTAAGAATTTTATTCTCAAATTACTTTTTCTCCATAAACAAATTTATTCCCAAGTCATTAGCAGTTTTATTTATTTATTCTTGTGCATTATGCGTTACTCGTTAAATCTAGAGTAAATCAAGATATAAGCTTATTGTTGACTATATAACTCATGTCGCAAATGGTAGTCAATGACCAATCACGTTTCAATGAATTCTGTTTTACACCAATGACAGTCGTGTTTCACCTCGCTCTTTATCGATTTATCTTTATCAGTTCCTGCTTTTATAGAGATGATTATATACATGGGGACTTAAATATTAATCGATTTATTTTTCTTGTACTTTTATTTGTTATATCAATAATATTTTTGATTATTAGCCCTAATGCAATAATAATAAGGGTATAAAAATATAAATATAAAAATAATAATAAAAATTATCGACTGAATAAATCAATAATTTATTATAAAACATAAGGGGATTAAAAAAATTAAAGGGGAAAATTACTGATAAAGAAAGCTCCTCCTTTTTAATATTCTGAACAGGTTAGACCATTATTTTTCTCGAACAAATACATTGAATATAGCAAATAATGAATAGATTCAGTGATTTTACTGAGTTTCTATTCAAAATATAAATGATTAACCTATAATGTTGACTATAATAGTTTGATGTGTTTCATTATTTCTCCACTAGAGTGCATTCTTACAATATTGCGATCCTATTTGGCAATAGATAATATGATCGAGTTGCAGTGAATATACATAACCTCACATTTCTAATTTGTTTTCAAACATCGCCGTTTACATTAACTATATAAATATTTTAAAACACCGGTAACTACATTCAAATAATTATTTGTTAGTAAAGAGCTTAATTTTATTCGTTAAATAGTCAAATGCCACTCTTGATTTCCAAATTCTCTAGATAAATTGTAAATCACTCGTGGCATTACTTATGATAATAATATTGAATTGTATATTACCATGTAATCATCATGATCATCATCTGTCAAGAATTAGGCCTTTGTAGACCTGTTTCGGCTCCATCTAGCATTCTTTTAAGCGGTGTTCCTGGTCTTCGATATCCTTTGGGTTTATACTGCATAATCATTTTTGGGATTCTCGAATTATCCATTCTTTTTACATGCCAGTCTAGCCAGTTTAATTTATATCTGCTGACTTTTTCTTCTACTGATTCTACTTCTAATTGTTCTAAAATTTCTTCATTCTCCTTTAGATCTAAGAGTGTATACTGCTGTCCTTCTGAGAAATTTCATTTCCGTTTCTTTGATTCTGCTCCTGTCTCTTCTTTTAAAGTCCTAGTCTCATTTTTGTGTAAAAGGGAGGGTAATGCTAGAGTATTATATGTTTTTATTCTTGTGGATTTTTGTACTAATTTAGCTTTTAATGTGTGGTTTATTATTCATAATATTTGTTTAATTTGGTGATTTTCTTGTTCACTCTTTCATTTTGATATTTCACAACCTAAATAGTTGAAATGTTGTACTTGTTCTAGGCATTGATTATTGTGTATTATCTTACTTCTGATTGGATCTTCTCCTAAGAATGCTATTGATCTTGTACTGAAATTTCCATCCCAAAAATATTTTAATATTTTATTTAGTGTATATAGTCCTCTTTGTAAGTTATTCTCTGAATTGGAAATTATAACTTGATCAACTGTGAAAAATGGGTAATTTAACGTTAAGGAACTGGTTATTATGATTTCTGATGTATAGATTAGGTTCCATTTAGAAATTATTTTATTCATGTAAACAGTGAAGTGTAATCATTTAATGTTTATTTTACTTTAGACATGAAACCAATTTTTGTACATTTTTAACCTAGTTGAGTGATTGATTAGGGCATATGTCCTCAACTCTGCCAGGATAAATAAATAAATACATTTATTATTATTATTATTATTTTGGATCGGATAAGGAATGAATATATAAGAACAGAGTTAAATATATATCCATTGGATGAGAAAATCAGAGAATATAGAGAGAAATGGTTTACACACGTGAAAAGAATGAATGTATCAAGATTACCAAGAGCAGCATTCAACTACAAGCCAAGAGGTTCAAGGAATGTAGGAAGGCCAGTGAAAAGATGGACAGAACAACTGTGAGGCGAAACAGGTAATTTGCGTAGCCCGTGAAGCGAAGAAGAAGAAGAATATTATTGTTATTATTATTATTATTATTATTATTATTATTATTATTATTATTATTATTAAGATATTATTCAGATATTCAGGTATTAATAGCACAAGACCACGATGACATAGAATATATGGCAAAAAACTAAAAGAAGAATATGAAAAATGGGGACTTTATATAAATGTAGAGAAAAATAAATATACTCGGACCAACGGATCTGTGCCCCTATAGCGCTAGCATCGTTCTTAAAAAAATACACGTCAATACTCACACCATTTCACCGCACTCCCCTCACCATACGTCATACGGCAGCCATTGTGTAGGGATATTGCCAAACTTCTCCCAGTGTCATGGCTCTTGAATATTGAACAATGCAAGGTTGGAGTCGAGTTGACAACACTGGAGTGCAAGTACAAGAGAGAGATAGAAAAGAGAGAGATAGAAAAGAGAGAGAGAGAGAGAGAGAGAGAGAGAGAGAGAGAGAGAGAGAGAGAGAGAGAGAGAGAGAGAGAGAGAGAGAGAGAGAGAGAGAGAGAGAGAGAGAGAGAGAGAGAGAGAGAGAGACAGATAGGAATGCAGGGAGGGAAATGATTTGCCGAGGCAGAAAAGGAAGTAGGCTTTCGTTCGCATTTCTTACGAGGGCACAGATCCGTTGAACAGACAATATCTGTGTGTAGGAAAAGAAACGGAAAATATAAATTTCAACAATAGAGAAGAACTAAAACCTAGTACTAAATGCACTTATTTAGGAACAAAATTAGACCATTCAGGCGATAACACAGTGGAAATTAAAAATAGAATCGCACAAACAAAACAATCAATAAATGATTTAAACTCTGTTTGGTGGAGCAAGAATATTACAAAAAAAAAAAAAAAATTACAAAAATATCAAACCATAATTCAGAGCATTTTAACATATGGTGATGAAGTTTGGCAAATTCCTACCATCCGTCCATTCATAGTAATTCTGCCCCAGGGCAGGTCTTTCACTGCAATCATAGCATTTTCATGCTATGTTTTGAAGCTATATTAGGGAATTATAGGTGTGGTAGCTTCCCGTTGCTTTCCACACAAGTGAAGGACGATGATAATGATGGCCGGATGATTTTTGGGGACCGTTGGGCCCTACGCTTCCTGATATTTGTCTTACAGGGAAGGAAAAAACCCGAAAAATTCACCCAGGAACCTGTCCCGACCGGGAATCGAACCCGGGCTCCCTGCGTAACAAGGCAACACGCTACCTCGAGACCACAGCGGTGGACAAATCCGTACTAGGGAAATTAAAATAATTTTAAGTACAGAAATGGATGTTTTAAGAAGATCAGCTGGAAAATCTAGAATGGATAGAATACGAAATAAAGAAATAAGGGAAATTATGGGTGTGCAAGAGGAGCCGGATATCATAGACATTATAGAAAAGAAAAGATTACAGTAGCATGGCCATGTCAAAAGAATGCCAGAGCAAAGATTGCCAAAAATTGTTATGGAATGGATCCCAATGGAGAGGAGGAAGAGAGGAAGACCGAAGAAAACTTGGATAGAAGGGGTACAATTCGGCTATGAATATCATAGGATTGGAGGAAGATTATTGGATGGACAGAGAGGAATGGCGTTTGGTTTCCGGAAGACGGCGGCAGCTACCATGATACCGGATGATGATGATTAAATCATCTCTACAAAATGCTCACTAAAATAAACAGTATCGTGTCAGCTGCTGAAGATGAAACAATATGTTCTGAAACACCTGTAGTTTTTTTAATGATATTTTATTTGTTGAAATCTCAGGTGCAAGTTTTATTATTTTAAGGATACTAGTGGTCAAGTGGATGAAATCCGACCATAAATAACACGTCATTTTATGTTATATTAGATGTTGTTAGTTTTAAATTGTATTAGACCATAATCATAAAAATACAGGATATATATATATATATATATATATATGTATTTATTTATTTATTTATGTTGGAGCGTAACTGATGATAGGGTGATAGAATTCTAACTTAGCACCCAGCATCGTGACGGATTTGGGTAGCTACAATAAGTAGCGGCTCCATTTTGGGAAATCAGCTATGACAGCAGGTGGACCCGACATGCTGACTACATGTCTCCCCTGTACCGGTAGGATGACCGTCTACCTCTGTGATTGACACATGCACATGTATTACTTCCCTATAGTTTAAATGGGAGTTTTGGCGCTGGATTTTAGTGCCTTGCATTTAAAAAGGACAGATTTGTTTTGGACATGGCCTTTGTACATCACATGCTTCTATGGACGAAAATCGTATTTACACCATGGAGGTTTTCAATAAATCCTTTCTTGCAGTTAAAAACGGCAGAACCGTTCCCAATAAAAAAAATAACACTAAAGCTCGTCAATAGCTACTAAACAACAAAAATAAAGAAAATCGGCTAACAAACAGAGAAGAAAAACTGTTTTGTATTAACTTACTTATATATAGATACCGGTATTTCGTAAACCAGCAATAAAAGTGTAAATTCGCTTAATTTACGCAGTTACTGCACGAGGAATTTTATTCCATTACATGTTTCGTGGAAATTCTGTTTTTGATTGTTTTATGTATGAAATAAAATACACAATGAACTACATGGTCTTCATAGGAAGCCAGATGTAATAAGAACAGTTAAATCTCAGACTGCAACGGGCAGGACATATAGCAGGAATAGGGAATGAAAGACGTGTATGGAAGCTTCTTGTAGGAAAACCAGAGGAAAAACGCCCAGTTGGTAGACCAAGAATGAGCTGAGAGAATAACATTTACTATGATTTGAGGGAAGTAGATTATACAGGGGAAGATTGGAAAACATTAGCTCAGGAAAGGGATGTATGGAGAGCTCATCTCCGTGTGGCATGAACCTACGGGTGCCAGTGAGTTAGTTACTTGAGAAGTAAAATAAATGTCTCATTGTGTTGGTATGTTGACAAAATACCATTCATGACATCTTTGAGAGACTATTTAACTCATGCCACAAATGCTAGTCAATGACCAATCACGTTTCAATGAATTTTGTTTTACAACCAATGACAGTCGTGTTTCACTTCGCTCTTTATCGATTTCTCTTTATCAGCTCCTGCTTTTGTGATAATGAAAGCTCTTCCTTTTTAATGTTCTGAACAGGTCAAAACATTATTTTTCTCCAACAAATACATTGAATATAGCAAATAATGAAAAGTTTCCTTGATTTTACTGAGTTGTTTACTAAAAAATAAATGAATAACCCGTAATGTTGATTATGACATAGTTTGATGTGTTTCATTATTTCTCCACTTGGGTGCACTCTTACAATATTGCGATCTTATTTGGCAATAAATAATATGATTAAGCAGCAGTGATTGAACATAACCCCACATTTCTGATTTGTTTTCAAACATCGCCGTTTACATTAAATATATAAATATTTTAAAATAACTATAGTTATTGTGAGTAAACAGCTTAATTTTATTCGTTAAATAGTCCTAACAAATGCCACTCTTGATTTCCAAATTCTCTAGATAAATTGGAAATCACTCGTGGCATTACTTATGATAAACATAACTAAATTAACTTTATCTAGTTACTCCCAACAAAGGAGAGGGTAAGGCCCAACATAGAGCTGTTACGCCATTATAGATGTAGAATAAAATAAATACCGAAGATCATTCTTCAGGATATAAAATCAATAAGGCACTTTTCACTATGGAACTACAGTTATGTAAAATCTCCAATATCTAAA
Organism: Diploptera punctata; assembly: GCA_030220185.1. Lineage (NCBI taxonomy): Eukaryota > Metazoa > Arthropoda > Insecta > Blattodea > Blaberidae > Diploptera > Diploptera punctata. Next base: position 161,312 of record JASPKZ010005310.1, read on the forward strand.
TCAAATATTGAAATATACGTTTTATTTCCGTTTCGATTTATGAATGATGTTACTTCGCGTATAGCGCGATAGCGTGCTTCCTGGGAAATAGAATTCAACTGAAATTGTGGATAAAAGAAGATAAGTGGCGAAGAGAACGTAATATTTTTTACGACTTTATCTACTTACTTAGAATTGGATGTCTCGGTGGACATGTGGCTAGAGCGCGCGGCTGCTTGACCTGGATCTCAGGTTGCAATCCTGGTGGTTCCAGAGGGATAGCCCTATGGAACCACCACTTTCTTAATTTGTCTATATAATTCATTTTTTTTCAACTTTCAACATTTTCCTAATTTCAACGTTTCTAATGTTCTTCTAATCTGGACTTCCGCGTTAATCTTCTTATGTTAAAAATATTCCCTTGGCACAGTTAATAAATTTGTAAAATTTATTACGGATCTATAGACTTTCATTGTATTTATAAAGTTTTATTTAAAAGCGGAGTAATCCATCTCTGTTCCTAATAAATTGGTAGCCTGCCCTTAACAGAATAAAGACATTTATCTACAAGCCCATTCTTCAGAGTATTATGTTATATGGATAATAATAACAATAATAATAATAACAATAATAATAATAACAATAATAATAACAATAACAATAACAATAATAATAATAATAATAATAATAATAATAATAATAATAATAATAATAATAACAAGAACAACACTGCAGTTAAACCATAGTGTTTCTATGGAGCAGAAACATTAATTTTGGACAGAAAAAATAAACATATAGTGAAAAAGGGTGCAAAATTATAAGAAAAATGTTAGGTCCTCAAGTCATAGGTGAAGCATATAGACTCATTAGTAAAAAGAAGATAAAAGTATATACAGACATTCATAGTGGTATTAGAAAACGATGGTTAATATTGTATCGACATCTTAAACGAATTGACTCAAATAGACTCTCAAACAAATATTCAAATTCTATGAAATTAGAAGTGAAGTACGACTGGATACTATGGAATGGATCGGTGAAGTGAAAAAGGACTTACAATTGGCAGACATTACTCAAGAATATATCATAAAGAGAGGTGTCTTTAAAATTAAGTTGAACAAGTGCCAGGTTGACCAAGAGGATAAACCCAAGGGGGGGGGGAAACTGGAATATAAACAGAAGAGAGAAAACATGCCCATAGCCAAACAATGAGGAAAATGTGGAGTAAAAGAGTCGCCTCTAAGTACTTTGCGTAGTCCTACAAAGGCTCATTTGCAATTATAAATAATAATAATAAAAAAGAAAAACGAAGATATAAGAACAGAACTTTATATATTTAATCTCTGTGAAAGAATAAAATATTATCAAAATGCTTATCTTCAGCATGCATTACGAATTAATGATCAGCGCATACCAAGAAGAATGTATAATTATAAACTAAAAGGGAGAAGAATGTTGGGAAGTCCACTGAAGAGATAGAAGGCCCAATTCGACATATGAGATCGGAACAGGCCATTGGGCTTAATCCTTGCTGATGATGATGATAATAATAATAATAACAATAACAATAACAATAATAATATAATAATAATAATAATAATAATAATAATAATAATAATAATAATGGTGATAATGTAAGGACTTTTTGTCTGTTTTGTTTAATTTAACATTTGATGCACGTAGCAAGGTTGATGTTAATAATAAACAAGAATATTATAAATTCAGATTAAATTAAAATTCAATACTATTACCACATACATTTACAAGTTTCTGTTTATAACGAGGTATAATTATATAAAAATATAATTTGCGTTTGCTTTTTATCCAGCTCTCCCGGGGTTCGGTTCCTGCTCATGCACTAATATTGATCACACAACTTGAGACTTTGCAGTATCCGTGCTACGGGGGGTACTCAGCGCCAAAAAACAATACAAATGTTCACAAGCAGGCAACACGTTTACATGCACTAAATTGTAAGAAATAAACCTAAGTTTGCACTTAGTTATTTTCACCTTCATAACTGCTGATTATGGAACATACTCCGAAATACATTCTGTATTTTAACAAATTTTTCTTTCTTAGGACAACTTCGAAATTGGTAATGGAAATAAACATTAAAATATAAATAAATATACTCAATTCGTGTCCAACTCAGGGTCGGATCGAGGGATGAGATGAGATGAAGCTTCATATAGAGGTCTGTGAATGACAGGGGTGCCAGCCAACCACGCCTGACGCACCATCACGGGGGCACATGAACGAAATTAAACTAAATGGATGAGATGAGTAAGGTGGAATGAAATTGTGGCAGTTGAAAACGGGAGAATCGCCAAGAAAAACTTGCCCAAGCTCCGTTTCGTCCACCACGAAACCTACATGGTGGAAATAAACATTAATATCTTAATATATAAAAATTACGTGTCACGTTGTTTGTCCGCGATGAAATCCTAAACTACTGAACCGATTTTAATACAATTTTGCACACTGTGTGCAGTTTGATCCAACTTGAGACTTATGGAAGTTTATAACTAAATTTATAGCCGCATTATTTTTATTGCAAATTATTTGTTTATTATTTAACAAAGAGTTATAATTATCTGTGAGTTTCATACGATTCTAACAGATGGCCGTGTAAGGTAATTGGTTTATTATTTAACCAGCTGGCTGTGCATTTTGTTGCAACCGCAAATTTCAATTGAATTACAAATATTGATTATTTCATAATTTAAGTGTGTTTGTGTTTATTTTATTTTCAATATATTGATAATAATATAAATTTCGTGTGTAAGTATTAGTTTTAAGTAATCTGGCTGGAAGACAGCAACTTAATTTTAATTTAACTGGACCGAGAAGGGACATTGAACAATGTGGCGAATCAGTTCTAGGGACCATGAATGATAAGATATCAAGTGAATTTCCGCAAATTGGTATAGGCCTATGTGACATAAATCTTACATTTAAGAAGAATGTCAATTTAAAAACATATGAAGGTCCTAAGGAACGGAATAACAGAACTGTAAGTAAGTCTGTTAGTTATAATAATATGCCTAATATTACAGGAACAATCTTCATGCCTCAATTAAATGAAAAACAAGATGACTATAATATATCACAAGATGATATTACTATACAGAGACTTCTTGATGATGTCAACAAGTTCGTAGAAAAAAAAAACCAAAGTATAATGAAATCAGCAAGCCTCCTCAAAATATTCCATCAATAAATGTATATAATCCTTATGATACACTTATGGATAATACTGAGAATGCAGACAACATAAATTCATCTCAATCAACAAAACCACTTCCACATAAACCACCACCCATATTTATACCGGGTGTAGTTAACGTACCAGAACTAAAAAAAATTGTAAAACAAAAACTTTCTGATTTAGATTTCTCACTTAGTTTACTACAACATAATTTAACGTATACCTTAGCCACAGCAACGCGTGGCCGGGACTTCTATATATATATATATATATATATATATATATAACAAAGTCGGATTAGTTACACTATTTATAACTCAAGAACGGCTGGACCGATTTTTATGATCTTTGATTTGTTGGATTTGTTTCCGCCCCGAATAGCTGATAACTATTAAAACATCAGAAAAATTAACGTAACAATATTTAAAGGCGATACGACATTCGCCGGGCCAGCTAGTAACTAAATATATATTCACACATAGAAATATATTATGTAATGGAAATGGACAGTTAATGATAAATGAGAGGAATTTTGAAGAAGTGACTGTATTCAAATACCTAGGAATAATAATAATTAGTAATTACAAATAATATGAAAGCAGAATAACAGCTTGTGAAATCAGATTCATGCGCAGAACAGCGGGATACACCAGATGGGATCCGAAAAGGAACACCGATATCTTAAAAGAATTGAAGACTATGCTAATTTTGGAATATATTAAACAGTACCAACAAAGTTGGAAACACCATCTTGAAAGAATGAGTTCAAATCGGATCCTCAAAGCTGTTTATAATTATAGCTACACCAAGAGGACGAAGATCTCCGGGTCGTCCTATGAAACGCTGGAGGGAAAATTTTCTATAGGATCGTAACAGGCCTTGGCCTAATAAGGGATTTCATTTACATTGAACGTTTTATTGTGCAATTCAATATAGCTTGATTTAATTTCTATTAATTTTATAAGAGCTTATTTAAAAATAGATGATATTTTAAATATAATTACCTTTTCGTAGTTAGTATTAATACTCGGAAGGAAGAAGAAGTAATTACAAATATGAATTAGATGCACAAAGAATTTAAACATAGGCTGAATTCTGGAAATGCATGACATTATGCATAACAGGGACTTTTAACGTCCCAACCTCTTTCAATAAACGTGATATTGAAAAAAAAGTATAACAGTTATTCTTCCAGTTTTATTATACGGCTGCGAAACATGGGTTCTTAATTTAAGGGCACTTGGTAGTGAGTGACAGCTGATCGATAAGCATTTTATTACATGAAAATAAAGTTTCTCTAAAACTATAATAGATAACAAAACATTTCGCCACTGATTAAACAGATCCTGATCACTTGATTGAAATCCAAATTAAGTAATTAGTTAATTAGTTGTAGGCCTATTGTCTATTACTTGGCAATCATTATAACATTGAAATGAAAATTTTCCGTAATTCTGTTTTCAGATTTTAGGTTCACTTTTGTCATAAGCTACTGTAGATAAAGTAAAGTAAAAAAAAGTAAAGTGTTCCCACTACAAGATGTTAAGGCTCCCACCCTTTTCTAGACAATCGGCATTTGATGTCAGCCCTGCGTGACGGCCGCAATTACCCCCAGAACAAGGACCTGGTACTCATTTCAGTTAGAGACTGAGTCGACCCCAGGCCCATGCTGCCACCAGAAGGTTTGGGTCAGTTTAGAATTCCTGACCCCACCGGGACTTGAACCCTCGACCTTCCGGTTTGTAGCGCACTGCCTTAACCACTACGCTATGGCGTGCCCCCAGCTACTGTAGATAGAAATGCAATTTTTTCAGAGATTGTGTATCTCATATTTCTACACCAGGGAGGTTAAGAATTAAATTGATAAATTTAAGTATAATTATAAAACTAAAGTATTTTTTTTCATAAAAATAATAAGCTCTTAAAATAAATTTTAGAAACTTAATGAAGGCTTTTCTTCCAAAACTTCTTAACGTCAAATGTCTAATTACTAGTAAACAGTGTGAATTAAAAAAATATGCAGTTCTTACATATAATTTCTGACAAAATGGTAAATTACTGTTATAATGATAGTCAAATAATAGAAAATACCAAGAATTACTTAATTTGGGTATCAATCAACTCAGTAGGATCTGTGTAATAAGTGGCGAAACGTTTATTTTGTTATCTATTATAGTTTTAGAGAAACTTTAGTTTATTTTCAAGTAAGAAAAAGTTTACCGAACAACAATCACTCACTACCAAGTGTCCTTAAGGAAGGAGAAAAGATTACGAGTATTTGAGAATAAATAGTTGAATGCAGGCTTTCACGGCCGGTAATCGTAATGTTGAGTGATTCCGGGTTATGTGGCCGTGGTCCATAGTTGGTGTTGATACCAGACGTTTCGCCCTCAACTGCGGAGGGCATCTTCAGTGGCGAGTGCTTCTATGCGTGTTTCCTGGTCGGAAGATCTACTTAGAATGAGCGCTGTGGACGTAGAGGACGTTGTATTAGTGGGGGGTGCAGGGTGAGTGGGCGTGGCTCTTGCTGATTGGCTAATAGTCGTCTCCTTGTTGTCACTGGTGTTAATGCATTTATTTTCTAGTGTATGAAACCAGGCCTTAGACAGTTTGATACCTTCTTCTTTTCTGTTAATATTTCCCTTATGCTTGTGTATTTCTATAGCCTCTCGGTATAATCTAGGGAAATAGTAGGAAGTTGTGGCTAAAACTTGTGTATCGTCGAATAGAATCTGGTGTCCATTCGTAATGGCATGTTCTGCTACAGCTGATTTATCCATTTCTCCTTGTCTGCAGTTTCTTTTATGTTCTGATAAACGGGTGGCTATACTTCTTTTCGTGGTCCCTATATATGATTTACCACACGAACAAGGAAGTCGATATACGCCGCAAGTGGAGAGAGGTGGCCGAGGATCCTTAGCTGAGCGAAGGCAGTCTTCTATTTTTCTTGTAGGTCTGTAAACTGTTTTTATGTTGTATTTTCGTAGGAGTTTTCCGATACGATCTGTGACTCTTTGTACATATGGTAAGTAGGCTATGCTGGTTGAGGGTGTGTTATCCATTCTGACGTGCTGTCTTCGTGGATGTATGATTTGTCTTATTTCCTTGGATGTGTAGCCATTTTTCTGGAAACAATTGAACAGATGGTGTTGTTCTTGTTTAAGGTGTTGTGGTTGGCATAACTTAGTCGCTCTGTCGAACAGTGTCTTAATAACACCTCGCTTTTGTCTTGGATGGTGGTTAGAGTCTACACACACAGACCGATATCTGCAGAAAGACTCTAACCACCATCCAAGACAAAAGCGAGGTGTCATTAAGACACTGTTCGACAGAGCGACTAAGTTATGCCAACCACAACACCTTAAACAAGAACAACACCATCTGTTCAATTGTTTCCAGAAAAATGGCTACACATCCAAGGAAATAAGACAAACCATACATCCACGAAGACAGCACGTCAGAATGGATAACACACCCTCAACCAGCATAGCCTACTTACCATATGTACAAAGAGTCACAGATCGTATCGGAAAACTCCTACGAAAATACAACATAAAAACAGTTTACAGACCTACAAGAAAAATGGAAGACTGCCTTCGCTCAGCTAAGGATCCTCGGCCACCTCTCTCCACTTGCGGCGTATATCGACTTCCTTGTTCGTGTGGTAAATCATATATAGGGACCACGAAAAGAAGTATAGCCACCCGTTTATCAGAACATAAATGAAACTGCAGACAAGGAGAAATGGATAAATCAGCTGTAGCAGAACATGCCATTACGAATGGACACCAGATTCTATTCGACGATACACAAGTTTTAGCCACAACTTCCACTCTTCCTACTATTTCCCTAGATTATACCGAGAGGCTATAGAAATACACAAGCATAAGGGAAATATTAACAGAAAAGAAGAAGGTATCAAACTGTCTAAAGGCCTGGTTTCATACACTAGAAAATAAATGCATTAACACCAGTGACAACAAGGAGACGACTATTAGCCAATCAGCAAGAGCCACGCCCACTCACCCTGCACCCCCCACTAATACAACGTCCTCTACGTCCACAGCGCTCATTCTAAGTAGATCTTCCGACCAGGAAACACGCATAGAAGCACTCGCCACTGAAGATGCCCTCCGCAGTTGAGGGCGAAACGTCTGGTATCAACACCAACTATGGACCACGGCCACATAACCCGGAATCACTCAACATTTGAGAATAAAGTTTGTAGGAAAATTTATGGACAGACAGGTGAATGGAGAAGAGTAAAATAACTGTGAGCTACATGATCTTTATGGGAAACCAAATGTAATAAGAACAATTAAGTCTCGGGGAGCGCCTTTTCACAGCACTTAATTATTAACAGCCCTCCTCTATAATATGGGCCAACTGTGCTGTGCAATGTTGGAGGAAACCGCCTACTTCCTCCCTAGCGTCTAAATTCGCAGTTGAATTATTTTAATCGGACAACACCAGCATTAGTAGTAAAGGCTGTCCGTTCTTAAAGTGATCCTCATCAAAACAAAACCACTGGTTAAGGAGACCGATGTATGATGTAGAAGCAATAAGTACGCGAAAAAGTAGTTCCCTTCGTTAAATTAAAAATGTGTCCTCTGAATATATTTGTTATTCTTCGTGAATGCAAATAATAATATTCAAAACATAGGAAATATTCTAAAATACACCTAATCAATAATTACAACTTAAGACAGTTTAATACGTATGGGCGATGCATTTGAGTCATGCTTCAGTTGATTCTCATGAAACAAAATGGTTGAAAATGTCGAGTCTTCTGTTGCTGTGTCACCATCTCCTTGTCAAAAGTGACAGTAATTGTGACGCGAATGGCGGAAGGATACAATTGACGTCTGTTGATATTGGATCACTCTAAGAGCGGATAAGGTATAGTAGTAGTAGCAGTAGTAGTAGTAGTAGTAGTAGTAGTAGTAGTAGTAGTAGTAGTAGTAGTAGTAGTAGTAGTAGTAGTAGTAGTAGTAGTAGTAGTAGTAGTAGTAGTAGTAGTAGTAGTAGTAGTAATGGTAGTGGCAGTTGTAGAAATAGTCAACTCCGTGTGTCCCGAGTTTCTTAACAAGTTAATTTTAATTACACTTATTTCCCTACATAACTACCATACTGAACCAATGCCACAGTGAACCCTGTATAGCAACGAGACTGACTGCAGTGTTAAAGTCAACCACATTATGTGCATCGTAAGTAACTTGATTTCTTCTTTGAGGGTATTTTTCCACATTCGATCATTAAAATAAAAATTGAATCTGCGATTGTTTGTGCTCGCAAAAGTCGAAAAGTAGTGAGTGGATTGGCTTTAAAATTTGTACATACGGGTTTTCAAGTACAGTGAGTGTTTAGTCACCATTTAATATACTCTAAAACCATTAGGTGTAAGAGTTCACCTGAAAAAAAATTGAAATCGCTCTTCGATGTTTCACAATGAAACTGACTATATGATATTAAAATAAATCCATGTAGGTATTATAAAAAATTAATTAAATCCGACCGTTAGAAATGGGGATTTAGCTAAAGTACAATATTAAAAGTTGGTTCTTTCAAACGCCACGTTAGGTTCGTCGCAATGAATACGTTTGTAACGATTTCACGTACGACAAGTGTTCAGTTGCTATCGATTACACTACAAAATCATTAGGAGTGGAATCGCTCTAGCAGTCACAGTTTTCGATGTTTCACAACGAAACTCAGTATATGCTATTAAAATAAAACGAGATAATTATTATCGATTAAAAATGGGAATTTACTAGAAATCCGAAATTAAAATTGACTCTAGCAACCTCCAAGTTTGGTTCGTCGCAATGAGTACCTATACACTGTGGCGTGTCGTACTAACAACGTTTAAATCACGCGGACAAGGCGATAATACTGGTCTCGCATTGGTTAGAATACATTTGCGAATCGCTGACTCGCGAGTCGAAAAACCCGCGCAAATCACCGAAATGTCTGGGCTGTGATTCCAGACGTCTCTGCGAACATCTCCCTCCCATTTCGGGAAAGATCGGTGGCCAGAAGCTTCTATGCTTTGAAGCGTCTCGAAACTAAGTCTAGAGCGTTCCTCGTGTCTATATAATATCCGGCGAAGACAGAGGCCAGTCAGTATTGTGTTGGATGGCGAGAGATTAAATGTAAGTGTCAGAGAAATTGTGCTAAACGGATTCATCAGTGGCTGTGAAATAATTTATTGTGACTGAGATAAACATTGAAAGAAGATTAATTGTGAGTGTAAATTGTATAAAAAGTTTACCGATAATTTTTAGCAAGAAATAAAGCCAGGAAAGACTCTATAATGAAATTATACATGATAATGGCAGTACCTATTATTACTTGTGGATCCGAAACATTGACAGTGACAACACAACAATCAGCCAGAATACAAGCTGCTGAAATGAAATTTCTCAGACCAATAGCAGGATATCAAGGAACAGACAAAAAACACAACACACAAATAAGACGACTAAAAGTAGAGGAATTAAACATAACAAGAGAGAAATACAGAACAAACTGGAAAGAACACTTAGCAAGGATGAGTGAGAATAGAATATCAAAAGCAGCATACATCTATTCACCACGAGAAAGAAGAAGTTTGGGAGACCAAAGAAAATATGGAAACAGCAGCAATTTGGAGCCGGAACAGTCTAGTAAATGAGCCTAAATCGTGACGAAGAAGAAGAAGAAATAAAGTGTTAAGTGAGATTTTAAACAACACCTGTATGTTAATTTACACCGAAATAACGTAAAGGAAAAATCCCGTTCACCGTCACAATACATACAGGTTTTCAGGTACGGAGTGTGTTCAGTCGCTAACTATTAGCCTATATTCTGAAACCATTAGGTTTTGGAGTTTATCTGAAACGAAAAAATAACCGGGCAACGTCGCTTAATAATCAGCTAGTGACTTATGTAATAGACTGTAAGTCAATAGTGTTGAAAGATACGAGTATGTAGCGTGTACCATATACAGTATCTGGCTCTGCCAGCACAGAAAGCAATTCTTCTAGCTCGGTGCTTACAATATATCATAACCGTCTTTCTAAAATCAATGCCAGGAAAGCACTCATAATTTATGATGAAGCGTCTTTTTCATTTTTTTACCTTCTTTAGTTACGGACGCTGTCAACCACACGAGATTTATATTTATTTATTTGATGTATTTAGCCTGGTGGAGTTAAGGTCATGTGGCCTTCTCTTCCACTCACCAGGACAAACATATATTACATCAGAATATAACAATCACAATAACTCTGATATTAAATACTAAATGAAGATTTGATTAATAATATAATATCTGTTATATATATATATATTGCAAATGTCTTTCGACATTCCTGGCGTTCTCTCCTGGCATGGCGTACTTGTAACCCACTTCTGAGGTTAGGGCACCTGGAAGGCGGGGTTACGTTGTCCCGATTATATGATGGGTGATGATGATGATGATGATAGTGGTGCGGCAGGAGAGTCCCTAATGCTAAGCTTAATTTAAGATGAATATGAATGATGATGATTGCGATGGCCATATGATTTAGGGGACCGTTTGGGCCTTAAAGTTTTCCTAGCATTTGTCTTACAGGTGAGGAAAAAGCCCGATAAAAACCTCACCCAGAAAAACTGTCCCGACCGGGGATCGAACCCGGGCCCGCTGAATGACAAGGCGGCACGCTACCTCGAGACCACAGATCTATAATGCAACCAGTTAATGATAGTTAAGATTAAGACTAAAACTAATAATAAAATGTATTCAAGCAAGATAAATAAAATTGTTGGTAGACCGTTCCTGTCTAATGTATATAAAAAACAAAAAGAAAAATAATGAGATAAAGAAAACTAATTTTATGTTTATACAATATTTAAACAAATGAAAATATTTGTTAATCTTAATATAATTTTTATAAATAATGTATCAATGATTAAAAGAATACTATCAGTCAGATGTATAAGTTAGGTTGTTATTAAATAATTATGTAGTTTGTTTTTGAACGATGTTACAGTTTGACAGTCTCTGATATAGGGCGGAAGGGAATTCCTTGTTTCGGCAAGTGAGATTCATGTTGACTCGAAAAATGAATTAAAGAACATCAAAGACAATTGCAAGAATAGCACTTCCAGTAGCTGCTAATATTATTTCGAATATCGTAGCAAGTTGCTAAGTTAATTAAAGCATTGCAACGACGGCGATAGCTTTAAACGGATTCATTAAAGCTGCTACAAACCTGAATCGTTAATTCATTTGAACTGAAAACAGCTGGAGGTAGCATTATCCAGATTACAAAAGTTATGTATATATTCCATATGCTAGGAAAAGCGAACTATTAGATGTAAAGGTTTACCTGGAACTCAAATTTGAAAATTCCTCCAGTAGCAAAGATGTCTGTTTTCTCGCAACGAAACTTAATACTAATTAATAACCAACTAATTAACTAATTCATTTGCACTATCGAAAATGAAGGTTCATGGCGCGAACATAAGCTCTCCACATATCCCTATCCTTAACTATTTTATTTCAATCGTCTCCTGTATAATCGACTTCCTTAAAAACATGGTTAATATTATTCTCTCATCTCATTTTTGTCCTACCAACTCGTCGTTTTCCTTCCGGTTTCCCTACAAGAAACTTCCATGGCCCTCTTTTATTCCCCATTCGTGAAACATGTTCTACCCATCGCAGAATACGAGACTGTTCTTATTATATCTGTTTTTTTATAAAGAGAATGTAGCTCTGTGTTATGCAGTCTTCTACATTCGCCTGTCTGTTCATCTCTCTTTGGTACAAAATTTTTCTAAGATCTTTATTCTCAAATACTTCCAAGAGTCCATATTTCGCATCCATATTAATATAACTGGGAGAATAACTGTTTTATATATTTTCAGTTTAACGCTTTTTTTTAAAGAAGTTGGGACAATGAGTCTCTGTAATGCATAATAGCTTGCATTTACAGAATTGGGCCTATATATAATTTCTTTGTGCATCTCATTCCTATTTGCAATTATTGTTCCTAAGTATTTGGATATATAGAATTTAATTAACAGAAGGAATATATTGTACCGCGATACCGGGGGCAATTCTCACTTTGTTTTATGGCAATGAACACAACAAATGTTCAAACAAAATTTTGGAATAACTATAATTTGGTTGACATAAACTTTCAGTGACATTTCATTTACAATTTGCTGTAATAATTTATCTTACTTTACAGTTTATTTGGTACACAATTATTTACAGTCACTAATAATTTTATTTTATCAGTTTCTTCTGACAATAGTTCACCGTATCGCTGTCACAACGGAATGACTTCCGACCCTGGCAAAAGTTTACATAAGCCGGGGAAGGAAATTTCTCGATTATTAGTCGAGATCGTTCTAGATCGGAAGCCGAAAGCTTTGGGAATCGAAGCCTCTAGACAATGAGGGTTTATGTTTAGAGAACTTTCTACCATGGAGGTCAAGGTGCATAACGAAATTTCTGCGCGGGTTTTTCAACTCGCCAGTTGTTAACTAGCGATTTTTCCATCCTCTACCTCCCGCCACTGTCCGCGCAATTCAAATGCTACTCTTAGAATGTATCACAATATATTCCATAAAGCAGCAGAATCGGAATATAAATTAGATTTGCTGATGAATTCATAAACGTAACGTGGTCTGATTGATCAGGATACAAGAAAAATAACCGTTAATGGTCGATCTGAAATAGCAATGTTGAATGGAATTTTGCGGGATAAACTAAAATCCATATTTATAAATCAATCATGAGAAGTTTAATGACCTATGGAGCAAAAACATGGACTATAAATCCCAAATTAAAGTAAAAAAATTGCAGTCTATAGAAATGGATCTTATAAGATCTGCACGATGCTCTAAATTTGCCAGAATCAGAAACAGCATTATCCGAGAAAAAATAAACTTTAACGAAACAATTTAGAATTTGTGGGAAATATACAATTACAACGATTTGGACACATGGAAATTATGAATACAGATAGATTTCCAGTTAGGGGTATGGAGTGGATTCCAAATCGGAGGAAAAGAAGAGGGAGACATAAGGAGACACGGCTAGAGAGAATTATGAATTTGATGAAGGACAGTGGACTGCAGGATAGTGACTGGAAGGATAGAGATGATTGGAGGAAGAGAACCAAGACTTAATGTTGGGCACAGGAAGATGTGTATACATTTAAAACCTACCAAATAACGTGGTCTGCCGAAGTTGTGTGTAAAAATTGAAACCAAATTAACGCCACCTCTTCGCGTAGTGTGGAATCCGAAGCATGAAAAAAATGCAGTGGATGGCATTGGATCACACTCATATTTTTTGTGCTAAATTTTCTTCGTTTTAATTTACAGACGAAGATGGATTTTTTTTTAGCATTGCATTGAAAATGAGAAACGAGATCTCAAATTTTCCGTTATTAACAATAGAAATCATTAGTTGGGAATACTCTCTTACATGGCTTCGTTAAAATTAAGGAAATGTCTGTTTGAAGGCAGGAAATGTACGTCTTGTTAGGTAGACGTCGCTCTGCGCCTAGAAGAACAATGGAACATCTCACAAAAAGCTATTATCCAGGTAACATGTCCTCCATGGCACTAATTACAGCGCCGAGAGCTATTCATTTGTCTACTTCCATCATGTTTCAGTTCTCCACAAGATGGCCTAGCTTTGTACATTTCCCTCATTCCAAGGCCTATAATAATCTAACTTCATATAACATTCTGGCCTCATTAAGGCCAGTTTACATTTCCTATGAAAAGTCTTTCAGCGCTTTAAGTTATTGTATCCATATTCCACGTCTTGAGTTCTATTGAAACTCAAAATCAATGCAAGGTAAAAGTAAATTTATTCCACTATAGGCCTTGGGAAAGGGCAGTTAGTGATAAATGAGGGAAATTTTGAAAAAGTGGCTGAATTCAAATACCTAGGAACAATAATTACAAATAGGAATGAGATACACAAAGAAATTCAACATAATCTCAATTCTGAAATGCATTCTATTATGTTCGAGCCTATTACAGGGACTCTTGTCTCAAAAGAAAAAAAAAACTTTAGAATGAAAACATATAAAACTGTTATTCTGCCAGTTATATTATAAGGATGTGAAACATGTACTCTTACTTTAAGCGAGGAGAAAAGATTACGAGTATTTGAGAATAAAATTGTTAGGAAAATGTTTGGAATAAAGAGAGATGAACAGACAGGTGAATGCAGAAAACTACTTAAAAGTGAGCTATGTGATTCTTATGGAAAACCAGATATAATAAGATTAAATTATCATAGACTGTGATGGGCATCACATGTAGTACGAATGGGGAATGAAAGAGTGTCATGAAAACTACTTGTAGGAAAACAAGAGGAAAGCGCCCAGCAGGTAGGTCAAGAAAGAAGTGGGAAAATAACATTAATCATGATTTGTGGGAAGTAGATTATACAGAGGATGATTGTAAAACTTTAACGCAGGATAGGTAGATATGGACAGCTTATGTCCGGGCGGCCATAAATTTACGGATTCGATAGTGCTCATTAGTTTGTCAGTTATGGCCTTAGGGGGCCAACTGGGTAGTAGGAGGTTAAGGCTTCAAGTTTCTAGGCATTCTGCAATTTATGGCAGTCAGGTTGTCAGCCCTTCGTTTAGGCCACCTTTACACCCGAATATAAAATGTTTAAATCTTGAAATGCGTACAATTTTAATTGCTGGAGATGGAATATATTTCTGAAAGCCCTTCAATATAACATGATTAACGAAATGTTTAAACTAGAATTATAATTAGTTGAGGACGACTGGAATATCAGGTAGGCGTACGCATTTTAAGATTTTAACCGTTTACATAACGACCTCAATGGTGGGTCATCGTGTATTTTTAAATTGTTGATCCCAAAATATAGGCTGGTACTGATTTCCATTAGAGACTGAGTTGATCCCAGGATCATGAGGCCATCTGATGGTTTTAGTCAGTTAAAAAAACTGGCCCCATCAGGACTCAAAATCTGCGGTTTTTAGCGTATTACCTTAACCAACAACGCTACGCCGTGCCCCTCACGGTACTTTTAACCCATTCGCATCAGAAGACGAGGTACACTCGCCTAACTCTGCCTGTTATATATATTTTGTAATATTTTGTACATCCCTTAGCAGGGTAACCTTTCGTTAACATTTATGAATAGTAGAGTAAAGTGTTTTTGGCTTCACCTTTATTGTGATATGAACCGTTATCTTTTGTTTCTTTTGAATGACTGAAATTAAGCAATATCATTTATTGTGACTTAAATTCGGTTTCTGGGGAAATGAATTGAACATTTAAACCTGAAGCGAATGGGTTAAATGCCACACGCTACAAGGACCTTACAGTACAACGACCTGTCGGGAGAGGGATATTAAACTATAGGTCACTCACGTATTTTTTTGATCACACAAGTATATGGAGGTCCTCCACGTATGACTGATCACAGCAATATCACGGTTTCCTGTGAGACAACACAATATTAACGCGAAACACAATATTCACGCACGCACACGCACACACACACATATATACACATATTCATATTAAACATGGCATATATGATAACGATGATTATGAGAGTGAGATGATATTCGGCAACTGTTTGGACTTAAAAAAATTCTTGACATTAAGGTAAGGAAAGAGCCCGAAAAATACAAATATAAACAATAATCAGGAGAACAGAACTAAACAATATCATAAAATAGAATTTACGGAAGAGATAGAACCTACTAAACAAAATAAAGTATCTATATCTTACTATAACGAAAAACATAGAAAAGAAGAAACTTGAAATAAGTATGTTCCGCAAATCTACAAATAATATGCTCACCATTAATAACAAGTCTAGACACCCATACCAACACAAAATCAGCACATTTAATAGTTTAATCAACAGAATGTTACAATTACCCTTTAACAAAACAAATTATACCAAAGAACTACAATATATTAAAAACATGGCGAAAAGCAACGGTTTCAACAAACAAATCATTGATACGCTTATAAAGAAACAAAAGAGAAAAATGACATAAATAATATAACAAAACTTGAAAGAGAATCAGATAATAATAAAACATGAGTAACATTAACATACACAGGAAATGAAACCACAAAACAAAACAGAACTTGAAATAAATAAATAAAAACATCAACATAGCTTATAAAACAGGAAACAAATTAAACAACATAATATACAATGACATAGATGAACACAGCAAATTCAACAACAAGGGAGTCTACAAACTAACGTGTAAAGATTGTAATACATTTTATATCGGCAGCACAAGCAGACATTTCAATACAAGATATGAGGAACATCTAAAAGATTTCTTACACGCGGGTGATAAATCAAGCTATGCTAAACATCTCATTAACGCAGGTCACCAAATGAACACAATTGAAAAAACACTCACGATAATCCACAGAGAAAACATTCCAGCTAGGATAAATATATTTGAAGACCTCGAAATTCTAAAGGAAATAAACAACACCTCACTTCTTAATGAGAACGCACCCCAGTCAAACCAATTATACGAGATCGTCAAAAACAAGTCAGTTGCTGCTACAAACAGTTGGAGTATACATCACCGTACACAACAACGAGTAGCAGAAGCTCAACCTGCCGAGGATGGAAGTTAACTTCCGAAACCGCTCTAGTTAATTGTATATACATGATTTTAATAAAGTTGAGGACGACGGCATCTGCCAAAAGGTACATTTTAATTTTCAACTTTTATCTTAGGAAAACAGATTACGAGTATTTGAGAATAAAGTTTTTGGGACTTTTTTTTTTGGACAAAAGACAGATGAAAAGATAGGTGAATGGAGAAGACTACATAACAATGAGCTACATAGTCTTTATAGGAAGCCAGGTATAATGAGAACAATTAAGTCTCATAGATTGTGATGGCAGGGCATATGGCAAAAATGGAGAATGAAAAAGATGCATGGACGGAAGCTTCTTGTAGGAAAACCGGTGGGTAGACCAAGAATGAGATGGGAGAATAAAATTAACCATGATTTGAAAGAAGTAGATTATACAGAGGATGATTGGAAAACACTATCTCAGAACAAGGATATATAGAGAGCTCATGTCCACAAGTCAATGTCCCACGAACTCAAAGATAAAATAAATAAATCTTAACTTCAAATAAAAAATAGAGAATCTACAGGCCATGAACCTATGGATCGACAGTGCCAGTGAGTTAGTTAGTTAATGGATCAAAGAACATAATTACTTTTCTTTATTATTATTTCTTCAATTTGTGACATTAAAAAAACTCTCCTTACTTTGCTAATACATATATCCCTGTTTTTAGTCCCACATTTTGTATTGATTAATGCATGAGTATCGAAGCTCTAGTAATATGTATTCTATGTTTATATTGCGAAAAGAAAACCTCAAGTAGTAGCTGTATTCTGGTTAACTAGACATAAAACGTAACTATAAAATTTATGATTACCAGAGGGGTTTCATCTATATTTAAAGGCATCGACATCTGCGTTGTTCCAAAATAGAAGCCTCGTTTTCAGGTTATTGTAATCGACAAGAGTGTAAATATGTACAAGTGAAAGAATAGTGGCTCGGTGCCAGGTCTTTATTCACTGTCTGCTTCGCTTCACATCATGTGAATTATTGTAGCAAACAAATTGGTGCTGTAAAAAGGAAACAAACCAATGTACTAAACACTATTATCCATCACTGTATTAAACTCCGGCTTTTACTTCTTGTTCTCATCATCATCATCAACAACAACAAGGATTAAGCCCAATGGCCTGTTCCGATCTCATTATAGGTCTAATTGGTCCTTCCATCTCTTCAATAGTCTTCCCAACATTCTTCTCCCTTTTGGTTTATAATTATATATTCTTCTTGGTATGCGATGTTCATTCATTTGTAATATGTGCTGAAGATAAGCATTTTGATAATATTTTATCTTTTCACAGAGATTAAATATATTAAGTTCTGTTCTTATATCTTCGTTTTTCTTTTTATCGGTCCTTTGGTATCCTGCTATCTTCATTTCAGCAGCCTCTATTTGTTTACTATCTGCCTTTGTTAATGTCCAGGTTTCACATCAATAGATAAGAGATGGAACTGCCAATACTTTGTAAAACTTCAAAATAGTTTCTTTTCTAGTCTTGTTCAATAAAGTGCGTTTAATTGTGCCACATAGATAATTGAATCGTATTTTAGTGCGTTTATCTAAATTTCTGTCATCATTTCTTGTTCTCAAAGCATTATTTTAAAAAATACCCTAAAGCGTCCCAGGTACTTTCGTCATAATTAACTAACTCATTGGCACTATCGAACCTGGAGGATCATGGCCGGACGAAAATATGCTCTCTATACATACCTATCTTGATGTAATTTTTTAAATCATCCTATGTATAATTTATCTCTCTTATATACTGAAATGGAAGAGAAGACATTACGGTCCTAACTCCATCAGGTATCCATCCACAGTAATTCTGCCCGAGGGCAGGTCCTTCTCTGCAATCATAGCAATTTCGTGCTATGCTTGCAGCTTTACTAGGGAATTGTAGGTGTGGTAGCTTCCCGTTGCTTTCCACACCGGTGAAGGATGATGATGATAATGCGGATGATTTTGGCAGATGATTTCGGGGGACCGATGCGGCCTTTAGTGGTCCGGACAGGGGGCGGACAGGGGAGAAAAACCCAGGCAGGGAGAAAGAAACCGGCAGGAGGAGTGGACGAGGAGGAGGAGGAGGTAGGAGGACGAGGTAGGAGGAGGAGGACGAGGAGGAGGAGGGACGAGGACGAGGAGGAGGAGGACGAGGACGAGGGGAGGAGGACGAGGACGAGGAGGGAGGAGGAGAGAGGACGAGGAGGGAGGAGGGACGAGGACGAGGAGGAGGAGGACGAGGACGAGGAGGAGGAGGACGAGGACGAGGAGGACGAGGACGAGGACGAGGAGGACGAGGACGAGGACGAGGGAGGACGAGGACGAGGAGGACGAGGAGGACGAGGAGGACGAGGAGGAGGAGGGACGAGGACGAGGAGGAGGAGGAGGAGGACGAGGACGAGGAGGACGAGGACGAGGAGGACGAGGAGGACGAGGACGAGGAGGACGAGGAGGACGAGGAGGACGAGGACGAGGAGGACGAGGAGGACGAGGACGAGGAGGACGAGGAGGACGAGGACGAGGAGGACGAGGACGAGGAGGACGAGGAGGACGAGGAGACGAGGACGAGGAGGAGGAGGGACGAGAGGAGGAGGACGAGGACGAGGAGGAGGGAGGACGAGGACGAGGACGAGGACGAGGACGAGGAGGAGGAGGACGAGGACGAGGACGAGGACGAGGACGAGGACGAGGAGGAGGAGGGACGAGGACGAGGAGGAGGAGGACGACGGACGAGGAGGACGAGAGGACGAGGACGAGGAGGGACGAGGAGGACGAGGACGAGGAGGACGAGGAGGACGAGGGACGAGGAGACGAGGAGGACGAGGGACGAGGACTGCTGAGGACGAGGGACTAGGAGGAGAGGGACGAAGGAGGAGGAGGACGAGGACGAGGAGGGAGGGACCAGGACGAGGAGGAGGAGGACCAGGACGAGGGAGGAGGAGGACCAGGACGAGGAGGAGGAGGACCAGGACGAGGAGGAGGAGAGGACAGGAGGAGGAGGAGGAGGAGGACCAGGAGGAGGAGGAGAGAGGAGGAGGAGGAGGAGGAGGAGGACGAGGAGGAGGAGGAGGACGCAGGAGGAGGGAGGACGAGGAGGAGGATGTACGAGGAGAGGATGACGGAGGAGGAGGAGGAGACGAGGAGGAGGAGGACGATGAGGAGGAGGGAGAGGAGGAGTATTAATATGTTGATATATGATTATTATTATGTTATTATTACTATTATATTATTACTATTATTATTATCACTATTTTATTGATCACTATTATTATATCACTATTATATATTATCACTATTATTATTATCACTTTATTATTATTATTTATTATTATTATTATTATTATTATTATTATTATTATTAAGAACGAGAAGGAAAGGGCGACCAAATCTCACGAGGATCCAAGGGATTAGAGAAACTTTGAAGGACTGGGAAATAGAGGAAGAAATGTGTTATAATAGAGACGAATGGAGGAAAATTATAAAGCGAAATTGAACACAAATCATTGGTGCCGGAAAAATGTATCAGCATTGTTAAAACCGGAAATATGTATATTATTATTATTATTATTATTATTATTATTATTATTATTATTATTATTATTACCATGAGATTAAACAGAGAGCAAGCATGTAAACTATTGATGACAGAGATTGAATTTTGGAGGAGGACTTCTAGAATTTCAAGAAGAGAAAATCTTGGAAATACTAAATCAGAGAAATAATGGATGTTCAAAATGTTCTACAAGTTATTGAAGAATGAAGACTGAAATGGTTTGGCCACCTAAAGAGGATGTCAGATGACAGGATACTTACGATATTAAAGTTTGAGGCGTAGGGTAACAGAAAAGAGGGGGAAAAAGTGAGTTCAAGGAGTGCATAGGAGTATGGTGTCGAGAAGATTAACAGAGAGTGAGTGATGCAGAGAATATGGATTTATGGAGGAGTAAATTTTACAGTGGGTTGTAGGAAATCTACTGTATTGTAGTGAAACTCCTAATAAAGACTGATGATGGTGATGATGATTATGACGACGATGATGACGACTATTATTAATTATTACACTATTATTATTAATTATTACACTATTATTACACTGGGGAACAAAAAAATATTTTTTTCTTGGTGCCTGAAATTTTTCACCTGATTCTGGGTATTTCGGCACTGCTGATTCCAAAAATGTCATCCATTTTGTTGCAGCAGCTCTAGTTTGCAAGATATTGATGATACTGCTCTTATGTACCACCATTGTAAATCGATTGTTTGCATAATACTAATTGATTTAATCCAAGTTATATTCATGTTGTTGTTGCCGTTTGCATATGTAATTTTACTAATTTGACAATTGTTTATCCTTTTTCTAGACTGACATGGCTTCAAACACGAAAGAAAATGTGTGAATAATCCTTGATGGTTTTTTTGTTTCATCTGGTGGGGAGTTACACATTCACTCAAACAGAAGAAAACCTATAACTGACTTGTAAGAAGAGCTTATTTGGCCTATTTCAAAGTACAAACTGGGAGATCAAGATAAGCCTTGGGCACCTCACATTGTATGTAAAACGTGCACAGAGCAATCTACGGACAATGGACAAAATGGGGGAAACGGAAAATGCTTGAAATTTGGGGGGAACCAATGATCTGGCGAGAACAAATTAACCATAGTGCTGACTGCTATTTTTGTTCAGTCAATTGTAAAGGGCCAATCCATAGCACAAAAACCGGAAAAATAGATGGGTGTATATCCCAATCTACGCTCCGCAAGACGCCCTGTTCCACATTCAGAGGAGATACCTGTTCCAATTTTTACCAGTCTTCCAGAGTCACCAGAAGAAGAGGGATGATTCAACTGAAAGCTATTCTGAGGGAAATGACAGCGATTTCCCAGGACCTTCATCAGTTTCATCCGGTTTTAGTCAAGCGGGAACTGAACGACCTCATAAGGAATCTAAGTCTTCCAAAGAAGTCATCTGGAGTTGTTAGCTTCCAGGCTGGCAGAGAAACAATGTCTGTTACCGGGAACAAAGGTCACAGTCTATCGCAAAAAGAGAAAACAGACTTCCTGCCATTCTTCACAGTAGAGAAAATCAATTTGTTTTTTGTATGAATGTTGAAGGATGTTAATTAAGCGCTGGGTTGTAAGGAAAATTACACACCAAGTGAATGGCGGGTTATTTATAGATAGCTCCAAAACGCAGCCTAAAATGGTGTTCTTTTGCATTAATGGGAACATTATACAGGTCAATCCCAATTGGTCACTCAGTTTCTATGCGTGAAAATCAAACATTACAATAGCTACAGTTGCTAGAGAAGATCTTCTTACCGTGATCACCAATGGGTAATGTGTGTCGATCTCAGATGATGGTGAATTTTCTTCTAGGACAACAAGGGGGGGTACACCCAAATACCCATTGCTTTATATGTTTATGGGACTCTAGAGCCAAAGATCAACATTGGGTGAGAAGGCATTGGCCTCTTAGAGAAAGCATGACCGTTGGAGAAAAAAAACATCGTTTGCAGAACCTTTGGTTGACAGAAACAACATCATCTTGCCACCACTGCATATATAAACTTGGTTAATGAAAACAGTTCATCAAGGCGTTGAATAGAGATGGAAACATGTTTTGGCTACATATGTACAAAATTTCCTGCACTGAGTAAGTAAGAAAAAAAAAAAGCAGGTATATTGGATGGACCACAAATCCGCCAACTTATTAATGACCATCAATTTCAAGACTCAATGAATGATACTGAAGCAGCCGCATGGTCTTCGTTCTGTATGGTAGTGAAGAATTTCCTTGGAAAACTATAAGTTCCTAAAAATATGATGATGACTAGTGGGAGAATATGCTCACGCCTTTTTGTGCACTAGGTGTTGAACATGAGCATCAACATTACACTACCTACGAACAGTCATTTGGATAGATTTCCAGACAATCTTGGAGATGGTAAGTGATGGAAACAGGGTTGAGCGTTTTCACCAGGATTAAGACAATGGAAGAAGAAAGGTATCGTGGACGGTTGGGGGATTTATACATATGATGGCGGACTACTGTTGGAGCATTC
>JASPKZ010005311.1:0-40000 GCA_030220185.1 Diploptera punctata
AAAATCTGCAAAAATACTATCTAGGAGGGGGTGTGTCCGGGATTTAAAATGCAAAAAAAAATTCGGTCTCAAATCCAAAAGTCAAAATATTGTTTTCCAAGGCCTATAGTATTGGTGGTTGTCGAAAAAATTTCAACACTTTCGAAATTTCAAAAACTGCAAAGTATACGATCTGGAGGGTGTGTCCCGGGATTTATAATGCAAAAAATCTGGTCTAAATCCAAAATTTCAAAATAGTGTTTTCCAGGACTGGCTATACTATTGGTGGTTTTCCAAAAAAGTCAAAATTTTCGAAATTTCAAAACGTGCAAAAATACTATCTTGAGGGTGTGTCCGGGATTTACAATGCAAAAAATCCGGTCTAATTCCAAAATTTCAAAATAGTGTTTTCCAAGGCTATAGTATTGGTGGTTTTCCAAAAAATGTCAAAATTTTCGAAATTTCAAAAACTGCAAAAATACTATCTAGAGGGTGTGTCCGGGATTTATAATGCAAAAAATCCGGTCTAAATCCAAAATTTCAAAATAGTGTTTTCCAAGGCTATAGTATTGGTGGTTTTCCAAAAAATGTCAAAATTTTCGAAATTTCAAAAACTGCAAAAATACTATCTAGAAGTGTGTCCGGGATTTATAATGCAAAAAATCCGGTCTAAATCCAAAATTTCAAAATAGTGTTTTCCAAGGCTATAGTATTGGTGGTTTTCCAAAAAATGTCAAAATTTTCGAAATTTCAAAAACTGCAAAAATACTATCTAGAGGGTGTGTCCGGGATTTATAATGCAAAAAATCCGGTCTAAATCCAAAATTTCAAAATAGTGTTTTTCCAAGGCTATAGTATTGGTGGTTTTCCAAAAAATGTCAAAATTTTCGAAATTTCAAAAACGGCAAAAATACTATCTAGAGGGTGTGTCCGGGATTTATAAGGCAAAAAATCCGGTCTAAATCCAAAATTTCAAAATAGTGTTTTCCAAGGCTATAGTATTGGTGGTTTTCCAAAAAATGTCAAAATTTTCGAAATTTCAAAAACTGCAAAAATACTATCTAGAGGGTGTGTCCGGGATTTATAATGCAAAAAATTCGGTCTAAATCCAAAATTTCAAAATAGTGTGTTCCAAGGCTATAGTATTGGTGGTTTTCCAAAAAATGTCAAAATTTTCGAAATTTCAAAAACTGCAAAAATACTGTCTAGAGGGTGTGTCCGGGATTTATAATGCAAAAAATCCGGTCTAAATCCAAAATTTTAAAATAGGCTTTTCCAAGGCTATAGTATTGGTGGTTTTCCAAAAAATGTCAAAATTTTCGAAATTTCAAAAACTGCAAAAATACTATCTAGAGGGCGTGTCCGGGATTTATAATGCAAAAAATCCGGTCTAAATCCAAAATTTCAAAATAGTGTTTTCCAAGGCTATAGTATTGGTGGTTATCCAAAAAATGTCAAAATTTTCGAAATTTAAAAAACTGCAATAATAGTATCTAGAGGGTGTGTCCGGGATTTATAATGCAAAAAATCCGGTCTAAATCCAAAATTTCAAAATGGTGTTTTCCAAGGCTATAGTATTGGTGGTTTTCCAAAAAATGTCAAAACTTTTCGAAATTTAAAAGACTGCAAAAGTACTATCTGGAGGGTGTGTCCGGGATTTATAATGCAAAAAATCCGGTCTAAATCCAAAATTTCAAAATAGTGTTTTCCAAGGCTATAGTATTGGTGGTTTTCCAAAAAATGTCAAAATTTTCGAAATTTCAAAAACTGCAAAAGTACTATCCAGAAGGTGAGTCCGGGATTTATTATGCAAAAAATCCGGTCTAAATCCAAAATTTCAAAATAGTGATTTCCAAGGCTATAGTATTGGTGGTTTTCCAAAAAATGTCAAAATTTTCGAAATTTCAAAAACTGCAAAAATACTCTCTAGGGGTGTGTCCGGGATTTATAATGCAAAAAATCCGGTCTAAATCCAAAATTTCAAAATAGTGTTTTCCAAGGCTATAGTTTTGGTGGTTTTCCAAAAAATGTCAAAATTTTCGAAATTTCAAAAACTGCAAAAATACTGTCTAGAGGGTGTGTCCGGGATTTATAATGCAAAAAATCCGGTCTAAATCCAAAATTTTAAAATAGGGTTTTCCAAGGCTGTAGTATTGGTGGTTTTCCAAAAAATGTCAAAATTTTCGAAATTTCAAAAACTGCAAAAATACTATCTACAGGGCGTGTGTCCGGGATTTATAATGCAAAAAATCCGGTCTAAATCCAAAATTTCAAAATAGTGTTTTCCAAGACTATAGTATTGGTGGTTTTCCAAAAAATGTCAAAATTTTCGAAATTTCAAAAACTGCAAAAATACTATCTAGAGGGTGTGTCCGGGATTTATAATGCAAAAAATCCGGTCTAAATCCAAAATTTCAAAATAGTGTTTTCCAAGGCTATAGTATTGGTGATTTTCCAAAAAATGTCAAAATTTTCGAAATTTCAAAAACTGCAAAAATACTATCTAGAGGGTGTGTCCGGGATGTATAATGCAAAAAATCCGGTCTAAATCCAAAATTTCCAAATAGTGTTTTCCAAGGCAATAGTATTGGTGGTTTTCCAAAAAATGTCAAAATTTTCGAAATTTCAAAAACTGCAAAAATACTATCTAGAGGGTGTGTCCGGGATTTATAATGCAACAAATCCGGTCTAAATCCAAAATTTCAAAATAGTGTTTTCCAAGGCTATATATAATATTGGTCGTTTTCCAAAAAAAGTCAAAATTTTCCAATTTTCAAAAACTGCGAAAATACTGTCCAGAGGATGTCTCCGGGATTTATAACTTTCAGATTTACAAACCACCACCGCCAGGCTTTCAGATTTACAAACCACTACCGCCAGGCTTTCAGAATTCCAAACCACTACCGCCAGGCTTTCAAATTTGCAAACCACCACCGCCAGGCCTTCAGATTTGCAAACCACCACCGCCAGGCTTTCAGATTTGCAAACCACCAGCGCCAGGCTTTCAGATTTGTAAACCACCACCGCCAGGCTATCAGATTTGTAAACCACCACCGCCAGGCTTTCAGATTTGTGAACCACCACCGCCAGGCTTTCATATTTGCAAACCACCACCGCCAGGCTTTCAGATTTACAAACCACCACCGCCAGGCTTTCAGATTTGTAAACCACCACCGCCAGGCTTTCAGATTTACAAACCACCACCGCCAGGCTTTCCGATTTGTTAACCACCACCGCCAGGCTTTCAGAGTTGTAAACCACCACCGCCAGGCTTTCAGATTTGTAAACCAGCACCGCCAGGCTTTCAGATTTGTAAACCACCAGCGCCAGGCTTTCAGATTTGTAAACCACCACCGCCAGGTTTTCAGATTTGTAAACCACCACCGCCAGGCTTTCAGATTTATAAACCACCACCGCCAGGCTTTCAGATTTGTAAACCACCACCGCCAGGCTTTCAGATTTACAAACCACCACCGCCAGGCTTTCAGATTTGTAAACCACCATCGCCAGGCTTTCAGATTTGTAAACCACCACCGCCAGGCTTTCAGATTTGTAAACCACCACCGCCAGGCTTTCAGATTTACAAACCACCACCTCCAGGCTTTCAGATTTGTTAACCACCACCGCCAGGCTTTCAGATTTGTGAAACCACCACCGCCAGGCTTTCAGATTTGTAAACCACCACCGCCAGGTTTTCAGATTAGTAAACCACCACCGCCAGGCTTTCAGATTTGTAAACCACAACCGCCAGGATTTCAGATTTACAAACCACCACCGCCAGGCTTTCAGATTTGTAAACCACTACCGCCAGGCTTTCAGATTTGTGAAACCACCACCGCCAGGCTTTCAGATTTGTAAACCACCACCGCCAGGCTTTCAGATTTGTGAACCACCACCGCCAGGCTATCAGATTTACAAACCACCACCTCCAGGCTCTCAGATTAACAAACCACCACCTCCAGGCTTTCAGATTTACAAACCGCCACCGCCAGGCTTTCAGATTTACAAACCGCCACCGCCAGGCTTTCAGATTTAAAAACCTCCAGCGGCAGGCTTTCAGATTTACAAACCACCACAGCCAGGCTTTCAGATTTTCAAACCACAACCGCCAGGCTTTCAGATTTGTAAACCACAACCGCCAGGCTTTCAGATTTGTGAAACCGCCACCGCCAGGCTTTCAGATTTGTAAACCACCACCGCCAGGCTTTCAGATTTGTAAGCCACCACCGCCAGGCTTTCAGATTTGTAAACCTCCACCGCCAGGCTTTCAGATTTGTAAACCACCACCGCCAGGCTTTCAGATTTGTAAACCACCACCCCCAGGCTATCAGATTTACAAACCACCACCTCCAGGATCTCAGATTTACAAACCACCACCTCCAGGCTTTCAGGTTTAAAAGCCACCACCGCCAGGCTTTGAGATTTACAAATCACCACCGCCAGGCTTTCAGATTTACAAACCACTACCTCGAGGCTTTCAGATTTACAAACCACCACCGCCAGGCTTTCAGATTTACAACCACCACCGCCAGGCTTTCAGATTTACTAACCACCACCGCCAGGCTTTCAGATTTACAAACCACAACCGCCAGGCTTTCAGATTTACAAACCACCACCGCCAGGCTGTCAGATTTACAAACCACCACCGCCAGGCTTTCTTATTTACAAACTACCACCGTCAGTCTTTCAGATTTACAAGCCACCACCGCCACGCTTTCAGATTTACAAACCACCACCGCCAGGCTTTCAGATTTACAAACTACCATCGCCAGGCTTTCAGATTTACAAACCACCACCGACAGGCTTTCAGATTAACAAACCACCACCGCCAGGCTTTCAGATTTACAAACCACCACCGCCAGACTTTCAGATTTACAAACCACCACGGCCAGGCTTTCAGATTTGTAAACCACCACGGCCAGGCTTTCGGATTTGTAAACCACTATCGCCAGGCTTTCAGATTTACAAACCACCACCGCTAGGCTTTCAGATTTGTAAACCACCACCGCCAGGCTCTCAGATTTACAAACCACCATAGCCAGGCTTTCAGATTTGTAAACCACCACCGCCAGGCTTTCAGAACTGTAAACCACGACCTCCAGTCTTTCAGATTTGTAAACCGACCACGGCCAGGCTTTCAGATTTGTAAACCACCACCGCCAGGCTTTCAGATTTACAAACCACCACCGCTAGGCTTTCAGATTTGTAAACCACCACCGCCTGGCGTTCAGATTTGTAAACCACCACCGCCAGGCTTTCAGATTTGTAAACCACCACCGCCCGACTTTCAGATTTACGAACCACCTGCGCCAGGCTTTCAGATTTACGAACGACCACCGCCAGGCTTTCAGATTTACGAACGACCACCGCCAGGCTTTCAGATTTACGAACCACCATCGCCAGGCTTTCAGTTTTACGAATCACCACCTCCAGGCTTTCAGATTTACGAATCACCACCGCCAGGCTTTCAGATTTACAAACCACCAGCGCCAGGCTTTCAGATTTGCAAACCACCACCGCGTGGCTTTCAGATTTACAAACCACTACCGCCAGGCTTTCAGATTTAAAAACCACCACCGCCAGGCTTTCAGATTTACAAACCACCACTGCCAGGCTTTCAGATTTACAAACCACCACGGCCAGGCTTTCAGATTTGTAAACCACCACGGCCAAGCTTTCAGATTTGTAAACCACCACCACCAGGCTTTCAGATTTGTAAACCACCACCGCCAGGCTTTCAGATTTACAAACCAACATCGCAAGGCTTTCAGATTTGTAAACCACCACAGCCAGGCTTTCAGATTTACAAACCACCACAGCCAGGCTTTTAGATTTGTAAACCACAACCGCCAGGCTTTCAGAACTGTAAACCACCATCTCCACGCTTTCAGATTTGTAAACCGACCACCGCCAAGGTTTCAGATTTGTAAACCACCAGCGCCATTATGGCCCTGGGGTCGACTCAGCCTCTAACGGAAATGAGTACCAGACGCTTGCTCTGGGGGTAAAGGCGGCCGTCACGCAGGGCTGACAACCCGGCTGACATAAAGTGCCGATTGTCTAGAAAAAGTGGGAGCCTTAACCTCCTACTACCCCAAGGGCCTCCGGGCCTGTTGTGGGATCACTTTACTTATAATATATATATATATATATATATATAATCGTACTACCCAAATAAAAAAAAAGAATAAGTTAAAAACATCATTTTGTACACAATATGTTAAATAAAATAAAATAATCTTTAACATTGAACACACGTGTAAAATGGCATCACTTCATACTTCTACACTACATAACAAAAATATAGCGACAGTAATAGTATCTTTTTTGTAGTAAACATTTTGTTTCTGCAGAGATTAACTTTGCTATCACTATATTTATTGAATACAATCACTTCTCTAGGATTGTAAGACAACGCTCCATAGATAGTTTATTATATTCAGTAATGCAGTGGCTTGTTTCTTTACTCTCACGGCATCCTTGATGCATTGCGGAAATATTTAGTTTGCACCAACTACATCGGACCTGTTTACACTACTGTTTTCGTCCCTTGCGTTGTTTACACTGTTTACCTTCCACATCAGTTCACAGCAATGCGTACAGTCTGCCGAAAAAGAAAAAGGTTCAGCTGTTTGCTCTCTCCGTCAAATAATTCATTTTCTGTAGCATTCACAACACTCACTGCACTTGATACGTCATCACTAACTATCGCGAATTAGTATAGAGATTCAAGGCTGCCTTGATTGGGATCCCATGTTCGTATCTTCGCGGTTTCAGAGGGATATTAGCCTTCCGTCGGGCGCAATATTTTAATCAGCACATGCTTAAAAACATATTTAACACACTGCTTGCCAGTCTCAACAATGGGAAGTCGAATAAATGTTATTGTTAGGGATGTCCAAAGGATAAAATATTCAAAATTTGCTGCTAGAAAACTTTTGTATTGGACATAATATCGATTAAACAAATTTTAAGAAAATATATGACAAGCTTTCAAACGTTTTTTTATATATCTTGTACATATTATATATTTAATTCGGTAAATTTAGAGTAAATCAAAATACATTATAAATATTAATTGTATTGTATTCATAACTTGTAATCGTTTATATATATATATATATATATATATATATATATATATATATATATAAATATATATATATATATATATTGTAATTTAGATTTAAGACTTTTTTTGTATTTTTTTAAACCTGGTTGAGTGGTAGACAAGGCCTTAAGGCCTTAACTCTGCCAGGTAAAATAAAGCTATTTTTATTATTATGATATAAAAGTAAGAACAAGTTAGGTTCAGTTCAAATATACTTGAAAATATGATCTTGAAGAAGATTTTCGGGCTGTAGGCCGTAGTCGTGAGGCTTGTAGTTCCCCGACGTTCGCCAGAGACTGCGTCTGGTATCCTCATGGGTTTCTTGAGGTTCCTTGAGGATGCCAGACGCAGTCTCTGGCGAAACGTCGGGGAACTACAAGCCTCACGAGCCTTCCATGCAAGTCTTTCATTCCCATTCTTGCCACATGTCCTACCCATCGCAGTCTACGTGATTTAACTCTTATGATATCTGACTTCCTATAAAGACCATGTAGTTCACTGTTCTGCAGTCTTCTCCATTCACCTGCCTCTTCATCTCTCTTTGGTTCAAAAATGTTCCTAAAATTTTATTCTCAAATACTCGTATTCTCTTTTCCTCCCTTATAGTAAGAGTCCATGTTTCGCATCCATATAATATAACTGGTAGAATAAGAGTTTTATATATTTTCAGTTTAAAGTTTTTTGAAAGGTGTTAGAACAACAAGAATCCCTGTAATGCATAATAGCACGCATTTACAGAATTGAGCCTATGTGTAATTTCTTTGTGCGTCTCATTCCTATTTGTGATTATTGTTCCTAGGTATTTGAATTCAGCCACTTCCTCAAAATTTCCCTCATTTGTCATTAGCTGTCCATTTCCATTATATAATATATATCTAAACAACTTCGTGTGTACAACCAAATATTGCAGACGATAGCATATATTGTCTTGGATGTTGAAGTGTCTGTAAAAAAATTAAGCATTTTTCACGTTGTCATTTGTTAGTGACGTGGAAGGAAAGTGACTGACTGCACTGCAAACTAACAGCGCTCAATAACGGCCGCCAGGCGTCGTTCAATTATTGATACAAGTGCACCTCTACACGATGCTCGTTTTTTTTTTCCCCTCTAATCGAATGTTTCCTCCATTAGGTAACAATTGAAACAAGCATTGTATCATCTCCATTAATAACACTGCTTTTAAGTTTTACAACCAATCAGAGTCGTGTTTCACGAAATAGTTATCAGTGTTAAATTTACCATATTAAAGAAAGCTCCTCCTTTTTAATATTCTGAACAGGTCTGACCATTATTTTGCAGTGACTGAGGCTGTAAAGAAATACGGCTACCAGATTGTATATATAGTGCATAGATGTCAACACATAGCGCTTGCAGGAGTTAATATAAAAACATTTGTAGTAATTTATTATCCCACCAAAAAAAGAAACCACTGTTTGCACTTTCTTAAATGTATTTCTTTCCCAGGTAATAATCCAGAAAAATATAATTGTCATATTTACTTCATACGACATCAGAAATGAATAAATATACAGTTTGATGTGTTTAATTTTTTCTCCACTAGGGAGCATTCTTACAATATTGCGTTCCTTTGGCAATAAATAGTATGACCTGGTTACAGTGATAAACAAGAGAAGCAGATGAAGCGTACCTATCGTTTCTCATTTGTTTTCAAACATCGCCGTTTACATTAAATATATAAATATTTTAAAATAACTATAGTTAAATAATGATTTGTGAGTAAACAGCTTAATTTTATTCGTTAAATAGTCCTAATAAATGCCACTCTTGATTTCCAAATTCTCTAGATAAATTCACTCCTCACTTCGTGAGTCGTGAATTTATCGATAATTTGGAAATCACTCGTGGCATTATTTATGATAAATAAATTTAAAAGTGGTAATAAGCTGTTAAATTCTCAACTAGATTTTAATGAATCGCCTCTTTTAAATTTATAATAGAGATTGTGTAAAAATATAATAAAAATAAATAAAATGTTGCATAGTTACAGATGTTATGTACTATAATAACAAAATTCATTAATTTGTAATCATGTCTGAAGAAGGTACAAAGTACTGAAACAGCTGTAACTAATTTATATTTTAATAAATATGAAAATCACATAAAACTTTAAGTTTTATTTTTATTTAATTAAATGAATTATGGATTTTCATCAAGTAAACGTCAATTGAATTGATTACCCTGGTCGACAAGGTTTCCTTTACAAGAAATCTGATTAGTGAATCTAATGCTTTTTTCATGCTGAAATCAGAAATGTAGTCAGAAATTTTCCATCGTACAGATTTTATGACAGCTACTTTTTAAAATCTTATTTTAGCATTCTCTTTGACCTTTCATAGGAACTTTTACTCTACATTTAGCGATTTTATTCAAGTTGTATTCAAGGAAATTATATATAATGTCATACTGAAGCATCAAAAGACAAGACTGCTCAGGTTCATTCGTGTTTTGACATGCTCAGACCTGTTAATCTGGCATTGTGATGCGTCAGTTTCACTACGATAAAAATAATGGCCTAAACGTGAATCTCTTATCCCTGGCCAGAAAGATGTGTCACATGTCCCTTTAGTGAATCCTGAAAAAATATATTTACCTCCATTGCATATTAAATAAGGAGTAATGAAAAATTTCTTCAAAGTTACGGATAAACTTTCTGAAGGATTCTTGTACTTGAAATCTAAAATTTTCCCAAAATCAGTGAGGCTAAACTGAAAGAAGGAATTTTTATAGGATCACAAATATGATCATTAATGGCTGATGAACATTCTAAGGATTTTTAAATCCACTTGAAAAAGCAGCCTGGCAGTCTTTCAAAAATATATGTTTGCAATTTCCTTGCAAACCACAAAGCGGAAAACTATCGTGGCCTAGTGGCTGATCTTCTGTATTCTAATAAAGCAACATGTACCGGTATTTAAAAATTCACTTCTTGGACTCTCACTTAGACTTCATCCCAGAAATTATTGGGGCTGTCAGCGATGAGCACGGTGAGCAATATCATCAGCAAATTTCTACAATGGAAAACAGGTACCAAGACAAGTGGAGTTCTAATATGCTGACTGACTACTGTTGGACCAAGAAGAGAGATGTCTCAGATGCAAAATATGCCCGAACATCACTATCTACCACTTTCTAGGTAAGTCAGAATGAGTAGTATTATAAAAAATTCAAATAAATATCATACAAAACTCCTGCCTGATCTGGAGAAACTGAAATGATATTTGAATTCAGCATGAAAAATACTTACAGAATATATTATTTTAATTCTTGTGAAAAAAAGTTCATTCTTTTAGACCAGTATTATTTATACAAAACACTCACCAGGTCAGTAGGTACATATGCTATTGAAATTTGGGCCCTAAAAGAAACAATAAAACAGAAATTATCAATTTTTGAAAGGAAAATTCTAAGAAGAATATTTGGACCAAATAGAGGAACTGATAATTGTTGGAGAATCAAAACAAGTAACGAACTAAACAAATTAATAAAAAATCAGAATATAGTAAACCATAAATATTACTCAGAATTAGTTGGCTTGGACATTTAATAAGAATGGATGATCAGAGACTGGTCAAGAAACTCTATAAATGGAAACCTATAGGAGGCAGAGCTGTTGGAAGATCGAAGATCAGATGGGAGGATGACACAATGAACGATCTAAAGAAAATGAAAGTGACTAACTTGAATATGGCAAGAGGCAGATTGGCATGAAGGAGGATTGTTGAGAAGGCCAAGACTTTCACCTTTGAAGTTGTCGCACCTCAGGATGAGGATGCACCTCAGGATGAGGATGCTAAAATAAACATAATATAAATCCTATAATCAAAGGGAAATAAGTAAGTGCCTCTGTCATGTTCGTATATCATTCACTTCTCACAAGTAAAATGAACTTCAGCAGAAAAAAAAACATAATTTTTACCTCATTAACTCTAAACAAATCCATAAATTGAATCTTCTTTCAATGCGTTGTTCAAATACTTCTGTAATTATGTCACAACAGTTCTACTTAACGCTAAACGCTAGAAGAAGTAAAATATTTAAATTATCTAGGTGTACCTTTAGATTGTAATAGAGAAAAATACATAAATAATAAATTACAAATATTTCAATATTTGAGGGGTCCCGGCAAAAAAAGTGTCGAGCCACATTTTCCTGATTCTGAGATAAAGCAATTTGAATATTTGTTTACGTCCTCAAATAAGAGGCGTTATTTAATTTTGATTATAGAGATGAAATGGGGCCACTTGGTGTTAGGTTAGGCCCTTGGGGGCCACTTGGGGTTAGGTTAGGCCATTGGAAGACACTTTGTGTTGGGTTAGGCCTTCGGGGGCCACTTGGGGTTAGGTTAGGCCCATTGGGGCCACTTGGTGTTAGGTTAGGCCCTTTGGGGCCACTTGGTGTTAGGTTAGGCCTTCGGGACCACTTTCGGTTATGTTAGGCCCTCGAGTGCCACTTTGTGTTAGGGTAGGTCCTTGGGGCCACTTGGGTTAGGTTAGGCCATCTGAAGCCGCTTGGGGTTAGGTTAGGCCCTCGAAGGCCACTCAGGGTTACCTTAGACCCTCTGGGGTCACTTTGGGCTAGGTTAGTCTCTCGGGGCCACTTTAGTTTGGTTAGGCCCTTTGGAGCCACTTGGGTTAGGTTAGGCCCTTGGGATCACTTGGTGTTAGGTTAGGCCATCGGAACGATTTTGGGTTATCTTAGGTCATCGGGGCCACTTTGAGTTAGGTTAGACCTTCGGAGGCTACTTGGGGTCAGGTCAGGTTAGGTTAGGTTAAGTGAGGTTAGGATAGGTTAGGTTAAGTGAGGTTAGGCGAGGTTAGGTTAAGTGAGGTTAGGCGAGGTTAGGTTAGGTTACGTTCAGTTAGGTTAGTTTAGGTTAAGTGTGGTAAGGATACGTTAGGTTCAGTGAGGTTAGTTTAGGTTATGTAATGTTAGGTTAGGCTAAGTTAAGTGAGGTTAGGTTAGGTTAGATTAAGTTAAGTGAGGTTAGGTCAGATTAGGTTAAGTTAAGTGAGGTTAGGTCAGGTTAAGTTAAGTCAGGTTATGATAATTTAAGTGAGGTTAGATTAAGTTAAGTGAGATTAGGTTAGTTTAAGTGAAATTAGTTTAAGTTAGGTGAGGTTTGTTTAGGAATATGAGTTTGTTAGGTTACGTTCGGTTAGGTTAGGCTGGTTTAATTCGGTTAGGTTCGGTGCGGTTAGATTAGGTTCTCTTCGCTTCGGGTCGTTTCGGTTTTGTTACAATGAGAAAGAGTTTGTGTATGTGTATGCCCGTGCTCGCGTGTGTTCAAGTGCGTTGTTAAGAGAAAAAAGGTCCATACGTCTTGCACTGGCATCTACTCTGTTTACTTTGAACGTCACATGCTCCAGCAAACGCCTATCAACTGACTCGAAGGTTGTTCGTTGAGCATGGCGTCTATTCGGATACTACGAATAATCCGCGTACGTGACAGCAGCTCTTACACCATTACCCTGTGCTGCACCATATAATAGATTACGACGCGAGGCTGGGAAGTAGTTTTTAATTTCCGAGATTCTGTAAAACACTTCATAAACGTGCGTTGTACATTATTTTTTGCGCGATGGCATTTGCAAAATAATAAATAATAGTAAAATAGTAACAACGTGTTGGAAACATGTGCGTACATTATAAACAATTGAAAAACGTTAACAGTGTGGGCAATGTTTATTAGTTGAAACTACAGGAGGCCGTGAGACAAATTAGTGATAACATGGCGGCAAGTTCATATTTATTGTTTCATATTACTTCAAATAAAATTCAGTTCATTTAAAATGAGTGATTTATTTTGTATAATGTATATTAACCCATTCGCCTCAAAAGACGAGGTAGACCCGTCGGCAGTTAAATGACCTTCAACTCAGAAGACGAGGTACACTCGCTTAACTCTGCTGTCATATATTTTGCAATATTTTGTACATCCCTTGGCAGGGTAATATTTAGTTAACATTTGTGAATAGTAGAGGAATGTGTTTTTGCCTTCACATTTATTGTGATCTTAAGTACCGTTATATTTTGTTTGTTTTGAATGTCTGAAAATATACAGTATAATTTACGGTAATTTAAATCCGGCTTCTGGGAAAATACATTGAGCATTTAAACCTGATGCGAATGGGTTAACACTACTTCTTGGATATTTTTTGTATATACATAGTATGTAGTATACAGAGAGGGCAGTGGTTTTACTTCCCACACGTGGGTTAGTAATACGTAATATTTATTACAGTATAGTTATTTAGGTTGGCAACCCCGAAATGTAGTATGTTGAACTTTCAATAAGCGTTGCCATTGCTGTAAGTACGACAAAACGCACAATCGCGAAAGAAAATAATTTTGGTAATAGGACTGTTTCGGCCGCGTGGACTAGTGGTTACGTTCCTTGTCTCTAGTCACGAGGGTCGGGGGTTCAAACCCGGCCGGAATCAATGGATTTTTAGGACGAAAAATCGAAGGAGAAAGTCCTCCGGGAAAGACTTTAAGTCACGAGTCCCGAGTCTTAAGAATTTCAGGCTCGTATAAGAACCTTAAGTCTGAATAAAGAGGCTTCTTAGCAACATTTACCTACCTTGTCATCCTAGTAATATATTAATTGCCTAGTTAATGACCCTTTGGGTCGGGATGTTGACATCTGTAGGGAAAATAAGTGTAAATTAGCTTGGTATCCGTAGCCGAGTGGCAAAGGCAAGATGCATTGGCGCAGAGCTACGGGACTTGCGATCGTTCGAGTCTCCATGAGGGAAGTCATTTTCTCGTGGAATTTCGACCAGTATGAGACCTGTACCGACTCAGCATAACAACATAAAATTCGTAAGCACAAATGATACAAGATGGTCCAACTGTTTTATTGTCGGTCCAACGGATCTGTGCCTCTTCAGCGCTGCAGTCGTTCTTAGAAAAGTTAACACTTGTACTCACACCATTCCACGCGCTTTCCTCCCACCATGTCAAACGATAACTTTTCGAATAGCTATGTTGCCAAACTTCTCCAAACACTGTAATGGATCTTGAATATTGAATCATATTAAGTTAATTACAATGATCAACATGATTTTTGTCTCATGAGTACCAATAGTTGTACTTAATGCAGTTTTTTATCGTGTTTTCAAATTTGTATTCGGAATTTTTCCATCACCCACAGTTTTTTATTTCAATTGCAATTAATGGATTTAAATAACTATTTTTTTAATAAATGTTTTTTCGTCCATTTGCCAATTGTAAAATAAAACCAAATGAGCTAACTCAGGAGATTTCAGCTATGGAAAAGAGATATGAAGGCAAATGGAATCCTAATATGCTGGCCGATTATTGTTGGACCATCAAGAGAAATCGTCATTTCTTACTTTCTAGGTGAGTCCGAATGTTCGAATAGTGTGTAGTTTCAAAGGTAGAAAATATTAAAGTATTTGAAATTATAAATTCCTGTCTCTCGGAAACTTTGCGTGATGGAGAAAAACCAATGCCATATTTGAATTCAGGAGAAAAAATACTATCAGAATCATATATTTTTCTTAATGAGACAAAAAAAAAGTTTCTTTTTTGTTGCTCTGTATTATTACTTCTTCATATTGAAGTAGGTCTAATGACGCAGATAACTTATTATTTGGTTAATAATATATTTTTCACCACTCCGTGTTATATTGTTCAAGTTAAGTTGACAACACTGGACTGCCAGTGCAAATGATTTGTCCCTCAAGGAGGCTCGAAATTGTGAGTAGTGGGAAGGGAAATAAAGAAAAGAGAGACATAGGAATAACATTCCAGCCGCCCAACTGCAGAACTCGGTTACGATTCCGGGAAAATCAGAAGAGAATGCCAGCAGATATAAAAAAAAACATGGTAATATTAAAAAAAAAAAAAAATATTTTGACTATCATCACCATAGGTTTCATGTAATGGACCATTAGATCCGTTCCGACTTGAAGTAAATTGCTTTGTCCCACGTTGTGGTGACATTTTGAAGAAGTAATTCTCTTCATGTCCGATGTTGTCGGAACATTTTGAAGAAGGCTTTGTGTCCCAAAAAGAATTACTGGTTCAGGTTGGGTTTAATTTTCGGTAGAGCCGGACTCTCTTCTTAGGGTCGGAAGTTGGTACACTGGATAGAAAACACTTCAAAATTACTAAAAAAAATGTTTCTTGTAGAAATAATTGCAAATTTATTCACTTCTTAATTTCCCAGCAGATTAAGTAAATGTAGGTGGTATTATTCTTCACCGTCAATTAAAATTAAAGTATTTTCTTTTCTTGAATCAGTTATTCTTCTTGTATTAAATATTACATTATCAGGAGAGCTCTATTGCTTCTATCTTTGTTGAAAGTTGTATGCAGAATGAATAGTGTAATTCTTTTATAATTTTAAGACCATTATTACATCACATGATGGTAATTTTAAATTCTATTGGTTAACAGTTCTTTAAATATAAGGTTTAATTTGATTTGTTAAATACGACAGTTAATTGTTTTAACATCCAATCAGAGTTTAGTTTACATTCATTTAAGAATATGAAGTTAAGCAGGTGTTCTTATTACAGTTATAATGGAAGGATTTATAATTTTGACAACAATGACTTAAAACGATTTTTAAAAGTATTCTTTACAAAAACTGTTATGTAATTAAATGTATTTAATTGTTACTGAGACATTTTTATTCAACAATAACTAACAATGAATTATTTAAATTATTTTATTTAAGTTATATTCTAGTATTAAAAGAATTTTAAAATACAAAATTATTAACTTTAACTTTTATATTCATTATGATATTAAAATCGTTTCTTTTTTGTTGCTCAGTATTATTACTTCTTCATACTGAAGTAGGTATAATGACGCAGATGACTTTTTGTTTAATTATATATTTTTCACCACTCCGTGTTATATTGTTCAAGTTGAGTTGACAACACTGGATTGTCAGTGCAAATGATCTGTCCCTAAAGGAGGCTCGAAATTGTGAGTAGTGGGAAGGGAGATAAAGAAAAGGGAGACACAGGAATAACATTCCAGCCGCCCAACTGCAGAACTGGGTTACGATTCCGGGAAAGTCAGAAGAGAATGCCAGCAAATATAAAAAAAACATAGTAATATTAAAAAAATTTTTTTTGACCATCATCACCATAGGTTTCATGTAACGGACCATTTGATCCGTTCCCACTCCAGATTTATATCTGAGCTCGCCAACGCTTTTAATGTTTTCCAATTCAAGTTACATAGAAGACGATTTAGCTCTTCTGGCACTTTCCGAAAATGATTTGCAATGATCAATTTACAAAAAATAGCTGCCAAATTTAATATGGAAATATCAATTAACAAAACTAAAATTATGGAATTTCATGGGAATGACCCCATACAAAGTGAAATCTGTCTCCAGAATAAAATTTTAGAGAGATCTAATCAATTTAAATATCTTGGATATTATATCTCTATCTGGGATGAAAAGGATATCCCTGAAAAAATTACTAGTTATAATAAAAGTTTAGGAATTATTAATCAAGTTATGAAACCATCCCTTGTACAAAAAAACACCAGATTACGTTTATATAACACTTTGGCTAGACCAGTGTTGACCTATGGTAGTGAAGCATGGGCACTAAAAAGACAACATGAAAGCAGAATAACGGCTTGTGAAATGAGATTCATGCGCAGAACAGCGGGTTACACCAGATGGGATCGGAAAAGGAACACCGATATCTTAAAAGAATTGAAGACTACGCCAATTTTGGAATATATTAAACAGTACCAACTAAATTGGAAACACCATCTTGAAAGAATGTGTTCAAATCGGATCCCCAAAGCTGTTTATAATTATATACTAAGAGGACGAAGATCACTGGGCCGTCCTATGAAACGCTGGAGGGAAAATTTTCTATAGGATCGTAACAGGCCTTGGCCTAATACTTGGAAGGAAGAAGAAGTTACATGGAAATGGCTGAGACGAATGTAGGATCGCGGATCTCGGATTGAGTTACCAGTCCTTAGGCTATGAGAACCGGAGCTTTACACGAGCGTTTGAATACCCTAGTACCCCACATAGCCCCTCATATCCCAACATTCTCTCTTCTAGAAACAAAAGCCAAATAAAAAAATCTGACCTGCGAAACGTCTGTAAAAAACACAGAAACGGATGCAAAAATAATTACGATTTTAATGAAAAAACCTCCAAGTAACAAAAAATAAAATAAAAACTCCTGGATAGCGATGTTGCAATAAAGGGTTTTTAGCTATGGTAGGCAAGAATACAAAGAAACGCTTTTTTTTATTTTGTGTGTGTATGAAAAATGGAGGTTTGTGGGGGTGGGTATGGAAAATGATCTATTTTGTGTTGTTTTGTAGCTGGGTTCTGGCAAAAGAGTTTTTGAGTGACGTCTCCAGTGTTTGGGATAAGGATTGTACAATATTAAAATGATTGCTCTTCGGCAAATATCGTATCTGTTTGAATTATGGAGCAGGCAAATATAGGGAGAGCAAATATTTGCACGCGAGAGGTGGTTTGCACGCTGGAAATTAAAAGCACACAAGGAAAATAGAGCAGTGAAGCCGGAACGGAAGATTGGTACTGTACCCAACTCTCTCCCTCTCTCTACGTCCTCTCTCTTTTTCTCTTTAGATGCAGGATCAATGGAACCCGCCAACACTTTTAATTTGTTTGTCTTTTGTTTTGTATGAAGAAGTTACTTTTTTTCTTTTATTTTTTGTTGACGTTCTTCTATTATTTCATTTGTTTATGTCGGTTCTAACTAAGAACTGGCTGGTTTCTCCACATCATTCCTCTCTCTGTGTCTGTCTGTCCCTCTCTCTCTCTCTCTCTCTCTCTCTCTCTCTCTCTCTCTCTCTCTCTCTCTCTCTCTTTCCACTTAATGTCCATGTGTTTTGTATATAAACTGAAGTTACAGAACGAATTGGCTCAGACGTAAGCGTTTGAGATTTGCACGTAAGGTAAACTCGGTTCGAATTCCAACGGCTGACCAAATTGATTAGGGATTTTTTTAGTGTCCCTAATATCGTCTTCAGTGGTTAAGGGTTTAGTCCTAAGTTCCTTGTTTTGGTTCCGAGGGCCGCTGGTTAAAACTCGGTCGGTACCAATTGATTTTTAAGATAAAAAATCAAATATAGCCATTGATACTCGTACTCGGAAGATTAATAATAATAATAATAATAATAATAATAATAACAATAATAATAATAATAATAATAATAATAATAACAATAATAATAATAATAATAATAATAATAATAGTTTTTATGTTTGTAACATATCTTTCTGGTTTTATTCAAATAGCATATACCTAGTTTCGTTGCGAAAAATCGAATATTGTGAC
Source organism: Diploptera punctata (assembly GCA_030220185.1). Classification (NCBI taxonomy): domain Eukaryota; kingdom Metazoa; phylum Arthropoda; class Insecta; order Blattodea; family Blaberidae; genus Diploptera; species Diploptera punctata. The sequence goes on from JASPKZ010005311.1 coordinate 18,439, forward strand.
CGCTAGAGTGGTTTAAAATGTTTTTTCATGTCATTTTCAAAATCTAATTGCCCGATTCCTAATAAATAATACGAATAGTAATATAAAAATGGGAGTCCCATTGGAGATGGATCAACAGATACGATATATACACTGTTATTTGCAAAAGACCAGATAATTGCTCAAGAATGTGAAGACATGGAGTTTATGTTCAGAAAATTATTGGACAAATACGATAACTGGGGTTTGAAAATAAATTTAGAAGAAACATTTAATATGGGACGTGGAAGCGAAAATCAAGTTTTAATATCAGAAGATCGAAAGCGATATATTAGAAGATGTGAAGAATTTGAATATCTGGAAGTAAAAGTAGATAAAGAGGATAAACAAGGAAGTGATATTCAGAACATAATAAATAAAGGTAGAGCAATAACAGCAATGATGAATGGAGTCTTATGTAACAGACATATAACCAGAAAAAATAAGTACAAATATATAATTCAACAGTGAGAAGTATTGCCATATATGGAGCTTAAGTTTGGAAATTCAACAAAAACATTGAACAAACCTTATGTCGATGGAAACGGATTTCTTGAGGAGAGCAGCAAGATGTTCAACATTATAAAAAGATAAGAAATGCTGTCATACGAGAAAAATTAATGTTAGTTATTAAATAGTAGATTATATAAGATATAAGCAATTCAATTGGTATGGACACGTACGACGAATGCAAGAAGAAAGGTTACCCAGGAAAACATTGGAATGGTGTCCACCAGGAAGAAGGAAAGGAAGACCTCGAAACTCTTTGAAGCAAGAAATAAGAACTGGAATGAGAACAAGAGGACTGGAGGACATGGAGTAAATGGATAGAGATGAGTGGAGAAGAAAAATAAAATTTTAGGCACAGAAAGATGAATAAACATTAAAATTCTGTATATAAATAAAATAAAATAAATTGTATTTAAACTGGCCGAGTTAAAGCCATAAGGCCTTATCTTCCACTCAAGCAGCAAAGTAAAACGTACAAAAATTAGTTTATACACTGAAATTACACTGAGCAACAAAAAATAAACATTTTTTTTTGTCTCAGAAAGAAAAATATGTGATTCTGGTAGTATTTTTTCTTCTGAATTCAAATATGATATCGGTTTTTCTCCATCACGCAAGGTTTCCAAGAGAGAGGCATTTATAACTTCAAACACTTTAATATTTTCTACATTAGTTACTATACAATATTCGAACATTCGGACTCACCTAGAAAGTAGGAAATGACGATTTCCTGCTATATTTCGCCTCTTGATGGTCCAACAATAATCGGCCACATATTAAGATTCCATTTGCCTTGATATCTCTTTTCCATAGCTTAAATCTCCTGATGAAAATGTTCCCCGTGCTCATCGCTCAATGGACAAATGGATGAAAAAACGTTTATAAAAAATAATTATTTAAATCCATTAATTGAAATTGAAATAATGCCGTTTTTTATCGTGTTTTCAAATATGTATTCGGAATTTCTCCATCACCCACTTTTTTTCAAGTACTCATGAGACAAAAATCATGTTTATTAATTAAATAAAAATAAAACGTAGTTTTATTTGATTTTCATATTTATTATATAATTCAGTGACAGCTGTTTCGGTACACTGTACCTTCTTCAGACATGTTAACAAATTATGAATTGTGTTCCAACTGATCTAAGCAACAATACAACAATATTTATTTTTTTTTTAATTTAACAAAGGGGATTCATTCAAATTAAGTTGAGAATTTAACAGTTTTTTACTACTTTTAAATTTATTAATTTCTATAGCCTCCAAAAGATCTAACTTCTTACCCTTATCACAAATATGTAAAAATTTCAAAATTTGGATCGAAACAATGATTCAATTGGAATAGGTGGTTAGCATATTTTGAATTTTCTAAATTTCTGTTATATGCTCTCATGTGTTCCTTTATCCGAGTCTACCAGTTTGTCCTATATAGACATTGTCACATGTGCCACACTTAAATTTATATACACCTGATAATTTTTTTTGTTTTGTTTTGGTTTTATTGTTTTTTATTATATTTTGTAGAGTTTTATTAGTTTTAAATGCCACATGAATGTTCAACTTTTTTAAGTGTTTCATCATGTTGACCAGTGTTATCTTAAGACTGACACTAAATACTAATGAGAGGTACAAAAAAAGGCAATTGCGATATGCCAAGTTTTGTTTTTACCTAAGCGAAGTTTGATTTTGATAGAACAAAAATTACAGGCGCTAGAGCGATAACGGATGGACACACACATTTATATACATGGGTGTAGGTTATAACGAGCTTCCAATATAAAACCGGACCGGCATTACGGAGTTTCACCCGGCACGCAGTGCTGTCTCTTCCTCCCGCAATTCACCCTGCCTGCCACCCGTCCTTGAACTGTATCTTATCATCATCATCATCATCATCATAGTACATTCACGAATTTTAGATCATTTGTTGACCTGTTTCGGCCTCAAGAGAAACACCATCCAGAAGTCTTTTGAGTGGACGTCCTGGTCTTCTTCTTCCTGCAGGTTGATATCTTAACATTAGTTTGGGTATTCTGTGATCTCCCATTCGATGAACATGTTGTATCCATCTTGACTTATAATCAGAAATTTTGTTTTCTAAAGATCACGCCGTAGCGTAGTGGTTAAGGCACTGCGCTACAAGTCGGAAGGTCGAGGGTTCAAGTCCCGGTGGGGTCAGGATTTTTAAACTGGCCAAAAACCTTCTGGCGGCACTATGGCCCTGGGGTCGACTCAGCCTCTAACGTAAATGAGTACCAGACGCTTGTTCTGGGGAAAAGGCGGCCGTCACGCAGGGCTGACAACCCGGCCGACATCAAGTGCCGATTGTCTAGAAAAAGTGGGAGTCTGAACCTCCTACTACCCCAAGGGCCTCCCGAGGCCTGTAGTGAGACTACTTTACTTTACTAAAGATTCCATGTGTTTGTAAGGGGTAGTGACGTGTGTATAACCTCTCCTACCCAATTCTCATCCTCACCTTCTCGTGGTACAACCCGTTTTCACAAACGAGGCTCTGAGGACCGAGTCACGGCGGTATAACCGTTCCATCAGGTACTGAGTAAATGCGGTATCCTAATGTCTGTCCAGAGACTAAAAGGTAGCAGCCCTACCACTGGACTACTTAGCGTCGGGCCAGTAACCTGTCCTAAGGTACCTCAACACTACTTGCAAGTCTCAACACGAAACTGTATCTTACCTTATAGAAAATGCTGGAAATGTTGTCCTCCCGCAGTTAAACAGGCATTATTCCGAGTAAACACATTTAGATTGACACGCTGTAGTTCGGGCACTGTCAAGTTTCTGATTTCATTTCTTATGTTGTTCTTCAGTTCTTCCAATGTGTGCGGATTTGTTTTGTACACTTTTGTCTTTCAGGCTACCCCACAAATAAAAATCGCACACTGTTAGATCTGGGGAGCGAGTGTTTCTTATTTTATACTGAACCAGTGGTCTCACATTTAGTCACAAGATCGTGGATTGTCGATCTGGAAGGAGGTAATTGTCCAGGGAAGTTCCGAATAAATTCCTCGCGAACACGACGAGCTGATTCGTATTTATAATAACATTTACACACATAAATGCGCTGCTCTAATGTCAGCTGACGTCTCATCTTGTCGAACGATAGTAAACTGACTAGTTCAAGGACGAGCGGCTGGCAGAGTGAAATGCGGACGAGGAGAAAGCGCTGCCTGACGGGTGAAACCCCGTGAGGCCGGTCCGGGTTTATATTGGAAGCCCGTTATAAGCGCCTCCTTTTTCATAGTATCGATGATGTGTACGAACCAAAAATTGTTCATACAATATCGGGTTTAAAACTTGATAGTTTTCTCAGAAAAAAATAATGGTTGCATTTTATTTGCGATATACTGCTTGTACCGTTAGCAAAAATACGAAAACAATTACATCAGTAGGTATACCTATCAGGGAGTTAATAATAGCTTTAAAAATACTTATTTTATATAAGCCATTTTCTTTAAATTAAAAAATAATGCATATTTATATTTACTGATAATTTAGAATGAGAGATGTGGCAACATGGTCAGATGGGTTGAAACAGCTGAGTACAAGCCATGGCATGTATTGTATCACCAAGTTAACTTCGCACGGGCGGAGGTGAAGAGTTTTAGCGCTAGTGTCGCCGAACTACTGAATCTGTGGAACAAGAGGAGGCCGTGAGACCAATTAGTGATAAAATAACAGGAGGCCGTGAGACCAATTAGTGATAAAATGGCGGCAAATACGTATTTATTGTTTCAAATAAAGTTTAGTTCATTTAAAATGAAGCGATTTGTTTCGTAAAATGCATATTATCACTACCTTTTGGATATTTTTTGTATATAGCCTACATTGTTTGTTGTATACATAAAGGGCAGTGGTTTTACGTACTTCCAACACGCGTTTTGTAATATGTAATATTACAGTATAGTTATTTTTTATATACAACTTTCCTCATTAGAGGATTGTCTCAAGGACAAAGTGATACAGACAATTATTTTTTTGAATTTATGAAATACATTTTGTAAATACATTTAAAAAATTCAAATTATAGGCCTAATTGAAGTATACATACTACAAAGTAGAAATTTTGTAAAAATGGTTTCTTAAAATTGAAATTGATCCTCTAATTGCAGCGATGGCAATTTCAGAAAGATACACCCTGTCCAAATCTAAGGAATTCCAAAATGTGGCTAGGAATCCTGGTATAGTACCTCTTGCCCCGATCATCAATCCTGTGACAGTTATACTATCTAGTTGGTATTTATCTTTGTAATAGTCAATTGTTGTCTCATATATTACTTTCTTTTCAGAGTCAAGTTATTCAGGTTGGCCACTATGGGTCTCAAAACGAATTGTGGGATCTAATATTATACCAATTTTAGAAGATGGTCTAAATGCAATAATATCTATTCGTCTGTATAGTTATTTAGGTTGGCAACCCCGAATTGTAAGAAGTTGAACTTTTAATCAAGGTCGCCATTGCTGTAAGCACGACAAAACTCACTATCGTGCAAAGAATTAAATTTACTTTCAAAACCTTTCCTCATACTTACTAATTATTCAAGACGCGAAGTGTAAAATGATCACCTATATCATAACATACAGTTTTGAACTTCTCTATCATCTGTTTTTATTTGACGTAAGGGCTATTGGACACACTGTATACACGAATACTTAAAAGCAGTGTTATTAATGGAGATGATACAATGCTTGTTTCAATTGTTACCTAATGGAGGAAACATTCGATTAGAGAAAAAAAAACGAGCATCGTGTAGAGGTGCACTTGTATCAATAATTGAACGACGCCTGGCGGCCGTTATTGAGCGCTGTTAGTTTGCAGTGCAGTCAGTCACTTTCCTTCCACGTCACTAACAAATGACAACGTGAAAAATGCTTAATTTTTTTACAGACACTTCAACATCCAAGACAATATATGCTATCGTCTGCAATATTTGGTTGTACACACGAAGTTGTTTAGATATATATTATATAATGGAAATGGACAGCTAATGACAAATGAGGGAAATTTTGAGGAAGTGGCTGAATTCAAATACCTAGGAACAATAATCACAAATAGGAATGAGACGCACAAAGAAATTACACATAGGCTCAATTCTGTAAATGCGTGCTATTATGCATTGCAGGGACTCTTGTTGTTCTAACACCTTTCAAAAAACGTTAAACTGAAAATATATAAAACTGTTATTCTACCAGTTATATTATATGGATGCGAAACATGGACTCTTACTATAAGGGAGGAAAAGAGAATACGAGTATTTGAGAATAAAATTTTTAGGAACATTTTTGAACCAAAGAGAGATGAACAGGCAGGTGAATGGAGAAGACTGCATAACAATGAACTACATGGTCTTTATAGGAAGTCAGATATAATAAGAAGAGTTAAATCACGTACACTGCGATGGGTAGGACATGTGGCAAGAATGGGGAATGAAAGGCTTGCATGGAAGGCTCGTGAGGCTTGTAGTTCCCCGACGTTTCGCCAGAGACTGCGTCTGGCATCCTCAAGGAACCTCAAGACAACCCTTGAGGATACCAGACGCAGTCTCTGGAGAACGTCGGGGAACTACAAGCCTCACGACTACGGCCTACAGCCCGAAAATCTTCTTCAAGATCATATTTTCAAGTATATTTGAACTGAACCTAACTTGTTCTTACTTTTATATAATAATAATAATAATAATAATAATAATAATAATAATAATAATAATAATAATAATAATAATAATAGCTTTATTTTACCTGGCAGAGTTAAGGCCTTAAGGTCTTGTCTACCACTCAACCAGGTTTAAAAAAATAAAAAAAGTCTTAAATCTAAATTACAATATATATATATAAAAGATTACAAGTTATGAATACAATACAATTAATATTTATAATGTATTTTGATTTACTCTAAGTTTAACGAATTAAATATATAATATGTACAAGATATATAAAAAAGTTTGAAAGCTTGTCATATATTTTCTTAAAATTTGTTTAATCGATATTATGTCCAATACAAAATTTTTCTAGCAGCAAATTTTGAATATTTTATCCTTTGGACATCCCTAACAATAACATTTATTCGACTTCCCATTGTTGAGACTGGCAAACAGTGTGTTAAATATGTTTTTAAGCATGTGCTGATTAAAATATTGCGCCCGACGGAAGGCTAATATCCCTCTGAAACCGCGAAGATACGAACATGGGATCCCAATCAAGGCAGCCTTGAATCTCTATACTAATTCGCGATAGTTAGTGATGACGTATCAAGTGCAGTGAGTGTTGTGAATGCTACAGAAAATGAATTATTTGACGGAGAGAGCAAACAGCTGAACCTTTTTCTTTTTCGGCAGACTGTACGCATTGCTGTGAACTGATGTGGAAGGTAAACAGTGTAAACAACGCAAGGGACGAAAACAGTAGTGTAAACAGGTCCGATGTAGTTGGTGCAAACTAAATATTTCCGCAATGCATCAAGGATGCCGTGAGAGTAAAGAAACAAGCCACTGCATTACTGAATATAATAAACTATCTATGGAGCGTTGTCTTACAATCCTAGAGAAGTGATTGTATTCAATAAATATAGTGATAGCAAAGTTAATCTCTGCAGAAACAAAATGTTTACTACAAAAAAGATACTATTACTGTCGCTATATTTTTGTTATGTAGTGTAGAAGTATGAAGTGATGCCATTTTACACGTGTGTTCAATGTTAAAGATTATTTTATTTTATTTAACATATTGTGTACAAAATGATGTTTTTAACTTATTCTTTTTTTTTATTTGGGTAGTACGATTATATATATATATATAGCCTATATATATATATATATATATATATATATATATATATTATAAGTAAAGTGATCCCACAACAGGCCCGGAGGCCCTTGGGGTAGTAGGAGGTTAAGGCTCCCACTTTTTCTAGACAATCGGCACTTTATGTCAGCCGGGTTGTCAGCCCTGCGTGACGGCCGCCTTTACCCCCAGAACAAGCGTCTGGTACTCATTTCAGTTAGAGGCTGAGTCGACCCCAGGGCCATAATGCCGCCAGAGGGTTTGGGTCAGTTTAAAAACCCTGACCCCAACGGGACTTGAACCCTCGACCCTCCGGCTTGTAGCTCAGTGCCTTAACCACTACGCTACGGCGTGCGTGGTAGACAAGGCCTTAAGGCCTTAACTCTGCCAGGTAAAATAAAGCTATTATTATTATTATTATTATTATTATTATTATTATATATATATAGGGCCTATATATATTATATTGCAGATTTTCGCGGATGGGTGTACGTCTTCGGAAACGGACCACAGCGAAAACTCTATTTGTTTAATTATATAAGACCTAAACCTGTGACTCGAACTTATCATTCGTTGATAATGGCATGTGGGATCATGCCGAAACGTTGGAATCAATGGTCAGAGGCCGAACTTGAATCCAAGACGCAGAAAACCCAAGAAAACGTTCTTATATATATATATATATATATATATATATATATATATTAGAATGGATAGAATACGAAATAGGGGAAATTATGGGTGTAGAAGAGGAGCCGGACATTATAGAAATTATAGAAAAGAAAAGATTAGAGTGGTATGGCCATGTCAAAAGAATGCCAGAGCAAAGATTGCCTAAAATTGTTATGGAATGGATCCCAATGGAAAGGACGAAGAGAGGAAGCCCGAAGAAAACTTGGATAGAAGGGGTACAAGCAACTATGAATATCAGAGGATTGGAGGAAGATCAATGGATGGACAGAGAGGAATGGCGTTTGGTTTCCGGAAGACGGCAGCAGCTGCCATGATACCGGATGATGATATATATAATGTGTGTGTGTGTGTGTGTCATAAAATGAAAAATTAATCCAGGGATCTGAATCCTGGACCTCTAACTCTATACGTTAGTGCGATATCCACTACGCTATCTAGGCATCCCAGTTAAAACATTAATTTTCTTTCCTTATCGCCCGTGGTGGACTTAGCGGTTATGCTCCTTCCTCTGGTCCCGAGGGCCGCGGGTTCAAACCCGGCCGGGGTCGATGGATTTTTAGGATGGAAAAATTCAAGGAGCAAGTCCTCCGGGAGGGACTCTAAGCCGTGGGTCCCGAGTCTGAAGATTTTCAGGCTCGTAAGAGATCCTTAAGCCTGAAAAAAAGGCCTCTAAGCAAATGTTACCGAATTTTCTCGTCCTAGTACTACCTTGGTTCCCTAGATGTCAGTATGAGGCGGAACGCTGACCACGGGCCACTCCAATGACATCTATACGAAAACAAGTGTAACTAAATTAGTATGGTTCAATTTCTTCCCTGTAGGGGGAGAGCGCCTAAATCTCATTGAGGGAAACAAGGGCTTACAAAAACAAAATAATTCTCAAATCTTAAGAGGCAGCGGGAAGCGTCCGCATTGCTCTCTTGCAGCTTCTATAACAAGAAAACATTTTAATGAGAATATTTCTTCTGTTTTTATATTTTATATGAGTATATATATATATATATATATAGTAAATATTCTCTTTAATAATTTGCTTAACTGTTGTTAGCCGCTAGATGGCAGTTGAAAGAAATTTCCGCTACCTCTTGTGTGAATTGAGAATACTACATGTATAAGAAAATTGTATGTTTGTCTTGGAATTCTTGGGTAGCTCAGTTGGTTAGAGCGCTAAAGGTACAGACTTTAGAGACTCGAGTTCAAATCCCGACTCAAGCATTCTTTTTTCTTTTCATATCATACATATATATATATATATATATATATATATATATATAAGTGTGGTATTTAAAGGAGGTGTTAAATTGCAATAAAAGGAACCTACTGGACGTTTTCCTTCTGACTTTCTCCTTTCATTTCCCATTCGTGCCACATGCCCCACCCATTGCACTATTATTATTATGATTATTATCATCATCATCATCATCTGCATTCATGGATTAGGTCCCGTTCCGACTTCAGCCCGTCTCTTTCTAGGTCTGCCCACATCTCGGGTGCCTTTAGGTTTGTATTTTGTTATTCGTTTTGGATATCTATCTTCATTCATTCTGTCTATGTGTTGCTTAAATTTTTGTCTATATGTATCTATTTTATCAGTTATTGCAAATATTTCAAGTTCCTGTCTTATTTCTGTGTTCTTGATTCTGTCTTCCTTAGTGCACCCTTTAACAGATCTCAAACATTTCATTACTGCCGCCGCTATCCTACTTAGATCTTGTTTTTTATGTATCCAGGCTTCTGAACCATAGAGCAGTACCGGTACTACCAACGTTTCGTAAAATTTCAATTGGGTCTCTCTTGTTGTTTTGTTATTTAGTGATCGTTTTATCGTACTACATATTCCCTGGAATTTTTCTATTTTATTAGTTATATCATTATCATATTATTATTATTATTATTATTATTAACATTATTATTATTATATATATTTCAAGTTCTGTTCCAAAGCATTTTATTACAAGGGTCAGAAACCTGGGTATTAAGTAGAAATCAAGGAAACAAACTGTTAGTAGTAAAAATGGATTTTTGGAGGCGATCGACAAGAATTCCGGATAATGTCAGAAACAGCACAATATGGGAAATTATGCAATTTAAAAAAAAACATTAGAAAAAATAAAAGAAAAACGTTTGAAATGGTTCGGATACATCATAAGAATGGAAGAAGAGAGAACACCAAAGAAGATCCTTAATTGGAAAGCTAATGGAAGAGGCAGTCCTATAGAACGTTGAGTAGGTGGAGTGAGGAGAAGTATGGAAGCTAGAGATTTGAGGGAAGAAGATGCTTTAGACAGGAACCTCTGGCGACAAATCACTTTGGGTTGAAGGAAAAACACCGTATTGTGAATATTTCTAAATAAAAAAATATTTTTGTTATTATTTTATTTTGAGAAAATATATAGTAATTTATTGATTTTAGTGTATTTTCTGAATATTATTTACTGAAAAGTGCAATTTTTTAAAAATTATTCTATTACACTTATGTAAAATAATGAGCCTATTATTAACCCTTAAATTGGCAAAACACAAATCTCTTCTGTTGGTTATTTAAATTAGGCGGACCGCAATGAAAACTGAATCTTGTATAACTGTTATTATTATGTATATTATATAATTAGACACACATTTAGTTGGTTTCATTATGTTCGTTTCTTCTGATTTATTTAAATTGTCAAATTAATTAAACCAACTCATGTATCCAAAAGGATACATTACGAATTTAAGGGTTAAAAACAAATACCCTTGATAGTTAAAGATTTCCGTCATCTTTAAATTCTAGGGAGTGAAGACAGAGGCAACAGAAAAGTGAAAATGGGATAAATACTTGGCTTGAATTGGAAGAGAACTGAAGTAGTAAGTTGATTTGATTCTCATGTTTAATTCATTTCGTCTCAGGTTTTTTTGTGTCCATTATTCAGTTTGATTGAGATTTAAATCAATAATCTTTAATTATAAAATTTACTAATTCAACAAAGTGACTCGCAAAAAATATCCTTTTAAATTCATTTTGTCACCAATCTGTTAATATTTACTTCCACCAATATCCGATTCAATCTTTATACTTTCATATTTACTCAATACATCCAAGGCCTATATTATATGAAATGTACAAATCATATTACAATTAATTAGAAAAATATACAATATTAATGTCTTTTTAACATTTTTATTCTACCACTTCAAGGCATTTGCCTCAAAAATACTGTAACGTGTTTCGAGAAATGTCCCACATTGTTGGTCCGTTTCTCGAGGACAGTGACAGTCTAGTTTCACCTCGCTTTTTATCGATTTATTTTTATCAGCTCCTACTTTTGTGATAAAAACCTCCTCCTTTTTAATGTTCTGAACAGCTCAGAACATTTTTTTCTCCAACAAATACATTGAATATAGCAAATAATGAACAAATTCCTTGATTTTACTGAGTTGTTTACTAAAAAAATCAATAACGTATAATGTTGATTATAATATACAGTTTGATGTGTTTCATTATTTCTTCACTAGGGTGCAATCTTACATTATTGCGATCCAATTTGGCAATAAATAATATGGTCAAGTTGCAGTGAATGGAAGTAACTTCACATTTTTTTTGTTTTCAAACATCGCCGTTTACATTAAACATATACATATTTTAAAATACCCGTAACTATATTTAAATAATGATTTATGAGTAAACAGCTTAATTTGATTGCTTAAACAGTCCTAATAAATGCAAATCTTGATTTCCAAATCCTCTAGATAAATTGGATATCACTCGTGGCATTACTTATGGCTATTTAACTCATGCCGCAAATGTGAGTCAAATACCAATCACATTTTAATTATTTTTATTTACAACCAATCACAGTCGTGTTTCGCCTGGAATTTATCAACCGACGTTTATCATATTAAAGAATACATCCCCTTTTTATCATTCTGAATAGGTCATAGCATTATCTCGCAGCGACCGACTCTCTAAGAAATACGGCTACAAGATTGTGTATATAGTGCATGCGGGAGTTAATATAAAAACATTTGTAGCAATTGATTATACCAAAAAAAAAAAAAAAAAAAAAGAAACCACAGTTTGCACTTTCTTAAACGAATTATTTTCCAGGAAATGACGCAGAAAATCATAATTGACATGTTTACATAATAGGACATCAGAAATTAATTAATACCTATAACGTTGGTTATAAATTTCTCCACTGGTGTGCATTCTTACCACATTGTGATCTTTGGCAATAAATAATAGTATGATCTGGTTGCAGTGATCGAACAAAATAAGCAAATGAAGCGTACCAATCGTTTCTAATTTGTTTTCAAACATCGCCGTTTACGTTAAATATATAAATATTTTAAAATAACTATAGTTAAATAATGATTTGTGAGTAAACAGCTTAATTTTATTCGTTAAATAGTCCTAACAAATGCCACTCTTCATTTCCAAATTCTCTAGATAAATTGGAAATCACTCGTGGCATTACTTATGACTATTTAACTCATGCCCCAAATGGGAGTCAATGACCAATCACTCTACAATGATTTTTTATTTACAACCAATCACAGTCGTGTTTCACCCCGCTCTTTATCGATTTCTCTTTATCAGCTCCCTCTTTTGTGATAACGAAAGTTCCTCCTTTTTAATGTTCTGAACAGGTCAAAGCATTATTTTTCTCCAACAAATACATTGAATATAGCAAATAATGAAAAGATTCCTTGATTTTACTGAGTTGTTTACTAAAAAATAAATTAATAACCCGTAAAGTTGATTATGATATATAGTTTGATCTGTTTTATTATTTCTCCACTTGGGTGCACTCTTACAATATTACGATCTTATCTGTCAGTAAATAATATGAACAAGGTGCAGTGAATGAACATAACCTCACATTTCTGATTTGTTTTTAAACATCGCCGGTTACATTATAACTATAGTTATTTTAAAATATATATTGGAAATAGGCCGGTTTCGCGACCTGTTGGCGTCGTGAAACGGGCTTGAATTTTTTCGTGAAAACGGCCGATCGCGAGGTAACCTTGGCAGTATTCCCGATTTTCAACTCGCCTATATAAACGGGATGATTTTTGACACAAAATCAGTATCATGTCTGCGCTGTCTACACCATCTGCCTGGCTCGTCCAAACCTTAAATAGTAACGAACTGCCGGTGGACGACCTCTACATTCTTCTAGCTGGTATATTTGTTACCGGCAATACAACATTTGAACGTCGTGAGGGCGACGCAGTTGTTTTACGGCTTTCATATTCCATTAAATTGGAAAAATTGTGTGAGAAATTGGGAGACTACAAAGAACTGGTGCGAGTGGTGCCTGTGAGTCCTCACCTCACCGAAGCGCAATCTCGACGATTTTTGGAACTCGTGTCCAAAAAAAAAGTGTACCCAACAACGTCACCTGAACACAGCCATTCTGGAGCCCACAGTAGCGGGACACACTTCGAAGAAGACGACATCAGAGGAGTCAGAGTGGGGACGTCTAAAAGGTTCCGACTTTTTAACTAATTTAATTTATAAATATAAAGCAACGTCTTATACGGCGTTGCTGGATAGATGTAAACCCAGTGAATGGGATTTTTTGTTAAATAAATATTCACAAAACTATGTATTAATTAGTGATATAAATTCCCGCATATCTAGTTACGTAAAACATAGATTGTATAGCGAAAGAGAGGATAGGTTTGGATATTTGTTAGACTGTAGTGAAAATGGGTCCAGCCACAGCAGAGATGCAATTGATCAATTGTTTATTAGAAATAATATTGTTTCTTCTGATTTTGTGCGCAACCTTGAGAAAGTACTTAATTGCAAAGAAACAAAGATTAACTGTTTATTCCTCCTCGGACCCTCAAATTCCGGAAAGAGTTTTATAGCTCAAAGCATTGCATCCCATTTTATTACAGGTTATGCCTCTACTGCAAACAGCTTGTCGGAATTTAGCTACGAAAATTTTTTAAATAAATCCTTAATTCTTTTGGAAAAACCCTTTGTTACGGAAGCTACTTGCGATGATATGAAAAACATACTGGCTGGAGCGGCGATACAAGTTGGTAAAAAATACATGAACAAACAAGACTTGTGTCGCACTCCAGTTATTATGACAGGCAATCACGACAAGTTGGGTAAAGGTTATTTAAGTCCAAAGGATGAGGATGCATTGCGCAATAGATTGGTAATATATGAATTTCGTGAACCCTTTAATTCACCCATGTACATATCCCCCGAACAATTTGCTGATTGGGTATTATTTATTTATAGGACATTGTAATGTTGCGTACGGGTGGGACAATGTCCCGCAAACGAAGTCGTACTTTAAGCAACCCGTACGAGACACCACCCTCTACCTGGCAAGACCAAGATGAAACGGATGGTGAAGGCAGTGTACGTGTTGAACGTGCGGCAGCTGGTAGCAGCGGTGGAACGGGAAATTCTGGACAACATGGAACTCAGCCTGGAGAAAGTGTATCCCCCGTAGCGCGTCCATTGCCCTACAAACATGTTACATTTACCTTTGTGCAGCGCTCGTGGGAGGAAATAGACACATCGATGAGCACGTTGCCCATAACGTTGGCTTTGCTACCCATGCTGGACGATGAAATGATAACTGTAATTAAATCAGTGCTCCCGTGCAGTTTAGGGTATCGTATACACAAGCCCCATGTTAAAATTAGCAACTTCATAATTTTGACAGACGAACTGCAAATAAGAGGTAACACGCCCACCGAATTGGCTTCATTTGTGCAACAGAGTAAAATAATACATTACATGCCAAAAAATTTTGTAACCACAGGTTATACGTTGTCCAATAAAGATACTATTCAAGGCATAAAATATAGTGATTTAATACACGCCAACAAAAAAAACCAAATGGTAAAGTTGCCACATACTGACGATTTTGAAACGGTAAAAATATTTGGTATTTCGTCTAACATACACGGTAACCTAATGAATAGAAATAAAATGTATCAAGGGTACGTTCTCAACGATCTTCACTCACACACATACGAATTATTTAATGCTGCAAGTACGACGGAGGATTTTAAATGGGAGGCATTAAATTACGCCTACGGGGTGGTGGACGAGGAAGGGGACAACCTTGCAATTAACAGCAAATGGACCGTGGAATCTAGGAGCATAACCAAATGTAAAAATTTGGATAAAATTGAAATTATAGGAGCATCTGACGTTATAGAATACGACGTTGAAACCAACGTGGAGGGTGACGTGTTGTTTCCTGATTCAATAGACAGCTTTACACCATCTCCCTTTACCTACTTTACGGTTAAAGGAATAGAAAAAGAAAAACAATTAACTTTGTGGAAGGTAGGATTTACACCGTGGCCAAGCACGTTTAATCCTAAAATGTACAGGCGCAATGCAGCGCTTGGGGATCAATGGTTGCAGGCGCAGTATAACCCCTTGCAACATCATTTTTTTACCATGGTTCCCATACATAAATCAAACGGGACATTGATGAAACAACGGGCATCCTGCATGGTGGAGCAAAGTTTTCAAATATCCTTTATTTTTAGGGACGAGGAAATCTCTGCTATGGCTCCATTAGACATGTGTCATATGCGGGCTAGAGGAGGATTTAGGTTAGGAGTTCAAAATTATAATGATGCAAAAACAACACTGCCATTTCTCACATGAATGTACACTTTATTTTGTAAATAAACATGTATTACAATTTTAAGTTGTGTTAAATTTTTTTCCTTTGTATCCATGAGGTAACGTTGTGATCCTATCCTGTAAAACCTGTCTTTTTCTATCCTCGGACTGCAATGCCAATTTTTTTGACGCACTGTATAAAGCGTGTGGTTTTGTGAACGGATGAGGTACTGTTCCACGTACAAGGAACGATTGTCAAACAAGCAACGTTTGTAATCCTCAAAGCAAATTTGTTGTGTTTCGCCTTCAACGGTTGCAACGTCGGTAATGCCTTTGTTTTTTAACAAGGAATCACCGTCCTCGAACCGTAACGCATACGTTTTTGCTCTAAGGCCTACAAACTCTAGTATAGTTTTGTGTTTTACCTCATCTGCCCACAAACCAGGCACTTTATCTGTGTTTACAGTTTTTATTACATAGTTATCTGGCACGTTTTCAAAATCTAAATACCTACGCAGTTCCTCGTTTTCGGTCATTGTAATAAGAGGATGAACAGTTGAGTTTGTAAAATGCAGTACCAGCGAATCCGTGTCGTGGTACAACAAATGTACATCATTATTAAATTTTAACTTGACATCGTAAAAAAATTTATACACCTCCAATTTTGCCAATTCCAAAATCGAAAATCCTACCTGCACAGGCTTGTTTAAAATAACTCTATGAGGCTCCAATTCGCACAAAAAGTAGTCATCAATTTCCAAAAAATTAGTAACCTCCGCCAAAAAAGCATTTTGGCGGCCATATGCACTTACACACCGGTTGCCTTTTTTACAACAAATTTTTTATATTTAAAAGGATTTTCCACCGTTTTACCAAATAAACTATTTGTCATTATTTTAAACGTGTTTGATAAGGCTTTATTATTCTGATATTTCTTTCGATTTGCGGCATTACCCTGTACATACTCGCAAAATATAGGTGCTTGTTTAAATTGCCATACTGAATGAACCTTGTCTATGCACATTCCATTTTGTACGTAGTATTGCAAGTTTAAATTATGCACCAAATACCTTGTTTTTGGGAGGAAGGTCGTACACAGTCTTTCTTCAAAGTAATCTGGAGCCAATGGAAATTCGTGGTGAAGGTCGTGCAACTCTGCAGGGTACGACAGGTCTACTAATGCAAGAAAACAAGTTTCGCTCTCGTGAGTCAACAACCTCCAATTCTCGGGCAACGCATCTAGGTAACATACATATTCGCAAGGCAGTTTGTACGTCATCACCTTTCCATACAGAGAATTAACATCTAAATACATGATGTAATCCTTTTCTGATGCAACTGCATGTCTCCGTACACACTGCGATACGCCTCCGCGAATTTGATTTTGAATCGTTATGTACAAGTCTTTGTTTTGAATTATTTTTATGGCATTGTTGCTGTTTCGAACTGCGCAGTGCAACGTAAAGCTAGGCGCTCCCTGAAAATATACAGGGTCTCGCCCGTACGCATACATTGCGTTTGAGCGAAACAATTCAAACACGTCAGCCAACAACAAAACGTCCAACCGTAAATAATAATTGTGGTATTCCTCAAATGTTCGAAATTGTTTTTCATTCCATATGTGGAATGCTAAATATTTATTTTGAATTACATTTTGCAAGTCTGAATACCACGCCTCGTCGGAATCCGGCAACTGTTCGAATAATTTTGCAGGGGAATCAAACCATTTGTAAGGAAAGGGGGCCTTGCCTTCGGCTTCGGAAGGGGCAAATCGAAAACTAGTTACGGTAGATGTTAAATTTTGCAGGGATGATGCCAAATAATTATATGTGTCCATGAATCTAATTCTATATTGCATTCCTTCAATTGCAATTACATCAAATTTATTAAACGATTTTCCTAATATTTTTACTTCTGTACCAAATCGACGTATTAAATTACGTACAATCAAATGACTGTCGTACCCCTTAAAATTATGAAAATATACAGGACACGTATTTTCGGGCGCGTTCCAACATTTAAAATGATATGATCCCGGTTTACCGTCTATGTAATTTTTACGACCCGACACGCATTCTTCATCGGTGTTTAGTGCTTCACCGCAAATGCCACAGTTACTTGTTGTTATATTAAATGCGCATGACCAATCGTATATCCAATTTACAATTTCATCAACAAACGTTTGCGTTACATCATTGCAAACGTTTATTGTTTTTAATGATTCTTTTATTATAACATTTTCACATACCGCCGCCCAGCAATAGCCAGAGGGCACATGTTGCTGGTCGGTACTACTGATGTACGCTTCAAAATCTGCATAGCAAACAAGCCTGTGCCTGCAATTTGGAATGTCTTTTGCTTTAATTGTATTATCCGCTTTATCCCCAATCGTGTGAACAGTAACGTCACATTTGCGAGGAACGTGGTACTTGCAACAATCGTTGCAATACCCGCGCACATCACGTGTTCTATCTTGCAAAAACGCGTCCAATTTAATTATTAATTTATAACGTGCCATTCCCATGTAATATAAATTAATTAAGTCAGGATTTGCAAGATTAAACCTTCTTTGATACACAACATTACCTCTGTTATTAAACACACGTATATTATAATTTTGAATTTTTGTATGCCACGCCGCCAGCTCCGAAATGTGGACACGTACAGATGCCTTTTCCTCCCCGGACGCCCGTCGTCGAATCCAATCCCTCACCTTCTTTCTTCTCTGGGCCGTGTTGTCGCCGCTTTGATGGGTGTGGTACAGTGCTATACATCCAATTATCGTATCCGACGTCCGGGTCATCACCAAATCGCTTCTTCGACCATCCACTTCGTCGACCTCCATCGTCTCGTGCTCTGTAGATAACACATTCCTATTTGTTACATTGGCCGTGTTGTTAGGTTGACACGGTGCAATTTTAAACCACCACCGATGTATTTTTATAAATGACAATCCTGATCCGGCTGCGTCGGGATATTCATCCGGATCAGTAAGTTTTGTAAACACATCACCAAAAAAATCTCCAATTTGTAGAGTGTCCAGGTCCAAAATTGTGTCAATCGATACAGGAATGTGTATTATTATTTCTTCGCCGTCTTTTACAAACAATGCCGACGTGTGTATTACCAATTTAATACTTTTTTGTTGTTCCAAATATGTTAATATGTAATTAACACAATCGTCGTAATTGTCGGACGTAAAGTAACCAGCGGTAGGCACGAGAGATGCTTCTGTCGTTAAAGCTTGAGCCATGTTTGCGAACTATAATTTTGCTTCAAAATCACTGCGTTTATATAGGCCAGTTGAAAATCGGGAATGATGCCAAGGTTGCTTCGCGATCGGCCGTTTTCACGAAAAAATTCAAGCCCGTTTCACGACGCCAACAATAGTTTAAAATAACTATAGTTAATCAATGATTTGTGAGTATACAGCTTAATTTTATTCGTTAAATAGTCCTAACAAATGTCATTCTTGATTTCCAAATTCTCTCGTGGCATTACTTATGATAAAGTAATGGAATATTCAAGTGTAAATTTGTTAGACAAGGATTGAGACGAGAGACAACCAGTTCCTTACCTAATCTCACAACATGGTGTTGTTTGCTCTGCCTTAAGCTGTTTGGTTACTGTTCGTTGTCACCGTCTTCCTTCGGCTTTTAATCACTGTTATTTTTCACCTGTTTGCATTACTCCCATGTTAGTTTGCATAGCTAATAAACTCAACGATTGTAATGCAGATCATCGCGGTCACATCTTGTAATCCCATCTCATGACACCGTCTTCTTACCCCCATGATCACCAGCGTCTTAAACCATTATTCCCGAGTGTTGCATTATAAATTATACTGCTTCTTCATATCCCACATATGAGATATTCCTTGTACTCTAAATCCCTATACTGTATCCACTGCTAGATTCTGGAACTCACACTAAAACAGATTATTTATTTATAAACAGATTTACAATGTAATAAAACATTTTCCTGTGTACAAAGCTTTTTTTTAAATTTTAACATTCTTTCACCATTCTTCTCTATCTTCCCATTCCAATTCTTCCAGACCTACACTCAGATTCAACCCAGGAAGTTACTGTGTGTTTGGAATAGGGAACTGGTTGCCATTTTAACAGTATTTTCATGAGAGAAGTCCTTATATAAAACTGAAGATTGCAACACAGCAGGTACATAGTTGTAAGTTGTAGCCGTCCAGCCACCCCCTCTTAAAGAAAAAAAAAACAGTTGTAAGATGTCATTGAGCTCTTGCCGATCTGTATTATCCTGTGTGAAAGTGTCGACTCTCATATTTACTATAAAACTAGTTTGCATGCCGTAAAATAAAAACTACGTTTTTAAAATGTGTAGTACATAGATTTGGAGAAAGTGCTGCTAACCTTGCCCCTCCTCCCTTCCCTAAACAAACAAATACTGTTATTACGAGTTTGGCAACATCTACCCTCTGTACGTAGGGGGACACTGGTATAGCCCATAAGGTCTGTAGTAACTTCCTGGGTTGAATTGCAGCGTATCTCCCTCATACCTCTTCTTACATCATCCATTCATTTAAATCTAGGTCGGTCTTCTTTCCTTTCCTGGTGGAATACATTCCAAAGCTTGTCTGGGTAATCTTGTCTCTGGCATTCTATGTATATGACTTTACCATTTTAGTTGTCTATACCTCACAAAAATATTAGCTTCTTTAAAAAAATATATTTTTTTTTGTATGTAAAGGCATTGTATATAACTGTAGGCACACTTCAAATAAGGCATAGGCCTACGATTCAATTAAGAAGAAAAAGTTACTAAAAAATAGACTAATTCAAATGTGTCTAATTGGCACAAATAGTAGGGTCTTCTTCTTAAACATAATTTGTGGGATTTTCATCCTGTTTATTTCCAAAATCACTCCTCGGAGGAAGACGTATTGGATGTGCATTCACTGTCTATCCATCTCTTGGCTGGTCTTCCTCTTGTTCTTCTCCCGTCCATTGGACTATCTTCTTTAGCTCTTTTTTGCAAGTCGGTTTTCTTCCATTCTTTCTATATGACCCTTCCAATATTTTCGTCTATCTGTAATAAATTTGGTTATGGCTTGAATATGATATTTGTCCCTAATGTCTGTGTTGTGTATTTTATCAGATAATGTTTTCCCCTGAATAGTTCTTAAGATTTTCATTTCATGTATCTTATACATTGCTCGCAGTCCCAAGGATCAAGCCTCGGATCAAAGTCGGAAAGAATAGGGTGCGTGTAGGAAATCAATTTTCGGATACTTTTGAAATTTACAATGGGTTAAAGCAAGGAGATGCAATATCTCCTCTAGTATTCGCCAACACGTACACTCTATCGAGTAACACTAAGAAATTGGGGTTGGAAGTAGACATCAATAAAACTAAATATTTATTCACACATTCAAATATAGGTATATTATATAATGGAGAAAGACAGTTAATGACAAATGAGGGGAATTTTGAAGATGGGCTGAATTCAAATACCTAAAGGTAAATTAATTCCACTACAGGCCATAGGAGACCCTTGGGATACTAGGAGGTTAAGGCTCCCGCATTTTCTAGATAATCGGCACTTGATGTCAGCCGGGTTTTCAGCCCTGCGTGACGGCTGCCTGTACGCCCAGAACAAGCGCCCGGTACTCATTTACATTAGAGGCTGAATCAACCCCTGAGCCATGGTTCCACTAGAATGTTTGGGTCAGTTTAAAAATTCTTACCCCATCGGGACTCGAACCCTCGACCTTCCGGTTTGTAGCGCACTGCCTTAACACTAGGGTACGAATACTTATGAACAATAATTGTATATATAAATTAGGTGCAGAAATAAATTAAGTATAGGCTCAATTCTGGAAATTTATGCCATTATGCATTACAGGGACTCGTGTGAGGGGCTTGGAAACTTATTTTAAGAAAACCAAAGGGAAAACGACCAGTTG